>PVIH01014823.1:0-52121 GCA_004025045.1 Sigmodon hispidus
GCTCCCTGCCCAGGGAGGGGATGGGGAGTTTCAGAGAAGAAAAATGACCAGATGTGTTGGGAGGGGGAAGAGACCTTGAATAAGGATATACAGGGATGGAAAAAAAATTCAGAGGGAAAGATGAACACAAAGAAAATATATGTGTAGCAATCTTATTTGTATTTCCACCCTTGATAAGCCATGCTTATGATTCTTATCCCCTGTATAGTTATTGTTAACTCTTCTGCATTTTAAATTCTTTTTACTGTTTTTTTTTTTCTTGATAAACACAAAATAAAGAAGGAAAAAAAAAAAGAAATTGAAGTGGACATCAGAAAATGGAACGCTCTTCCATGTTCCTGGATAGGTAGGATCAACATAGTAAAAATGGCAATTCTACCAAAATCAATCTTCAGATTCAATGCACTGCCCATCAAAATCCCAACACAATGCTTTTTGGACCTTGAAAGAACAATACTCAATTTCATTTGGAATAACAGGAAAGCCAGGTTTGCGAAAACAATTTTACTTAACAAAAGAACCTCAGGAGGTATCATCATCCCTGACTTCAAGTTATACTATAGAGCTACAGTAATAAAAACAGCCTGGTACTGGCATAAAAACAGACTTGTGGATCAATGGAATAGAACTGAGGATCCAGACATTAACCAAAAAACGTATGAAGACCTGATTTTTGAAAAAGAGGCCCAAAGTAATCAATGGAAAAAAGATAGTATATTTAACAAATGGTGTTGGCGTAGCTGGATGGAAGTGTATAGAAAAATGCAAATAAATCAGAGACTGTCACCTTGCACAAAACTCAAATCCAAGTGGATCAAAGACCTCAACACAAACTCAGCCACTTTGAACTTGATAGAAAAGAAAGTGAGAAATATACTTCTACGAATTGGCAGAGGCGACCACTTCCTAAATATAACTCCAGTGACACAGACACTAAGACCAACAATCAATAAGTGGGATCTCCTGAAGCTAAGAAGCTTCTGTAAAGCCAAGGACACTGTCAATAGGACAAAATGACAGCCTACAGAATGGGCAAAGATTTTTTACCAACCCTACTAGTGATAGAGGAGGACTGATCTCTAAGATATATAAAGAACTCAAGAATCTAGAGCCCAAAACCTTGAATAATCCAATCAAAAAATGAGGTCCAGATCTAAAAATGTAATTCTCAGCAGAAAAATTAAGAATGGCTGAAAGGCACCTGAAAAAGTGCTCATCATCTTTAGCCATCAGAGAAATGCAAATCAAAACAACTTTGAGATACCACCTGACACCTGTTAGATTGGCTAAGATAAAAAGCACAGATGACAGCCTATGTTGGAGAGGATGCGGATCAAGTGGAACACTCCTCCATTGTTGGTAGGAGTGTAAGCTTGTTCAGCCACTTTGAAATGCAGTATGGTGTTTTCTCAGAAAACTGAGAAGCAATCTCCCCTAGGACCCAGAAATACCACTTCTGGGTGCATACCCTAAAGATGCACAGTCACACTCCAAAGGTATTAGCTCAACTATGTTCATAGCAGCATTATTTGTAATAGCAAGAACCTGGAAACAACCTAGATGTCCCTCAACTGAAGAATGGATTAACAAACTATGGTACATCTACATAATGGTGTACTACTGAGCAGTATGAAAAATGTTATCCTAAAATTTGCAGGCAAAGTATGGACTTGTAGAATATCCTACTGAGCAAGGTATCACCAACTCAGAAAGATAAGCAGGGGATGTAGTCACTCATTAGTGGTCTCTAAACAAACAAACAAACAAGAAAAAAGCAAAGCATGCCCAAACTGCAAACCACAACCACTGAACAGCTTGGGATCAGAAACACCCTGGACTGACTCATTGGATCCCACTCCCCTTAGAGGAACTCCTGACTCACTCTTTAGGGATAGGGGGGAGAAAGCTGGATCTGGCAGGTGTGTAGACTGAACTAAGCAATATTTGGTCAGTGGGACCATGGGATTGTGTGCTTCCAGCCCAGGGAAGGGATGGGTAGTTGTGGAGAAGAAAGAATGACCTGATGTGGCAGGAGGGGGAACGGACCTTGAATAAGGATATACAAAGATAGAAAGTGTGACTTCTTTAGTAATAATAATAATAATAATAATAATAATAATAATAATAAAGGAATAAAAACAAAAAAAAGCAAACAAATCTCATGAAATGTTCAGGGGATAATTCAGGACAGTTGCAGAGTGAGAGAGTCACCCTGTGATTGATGTTAAATTTCTTTTTGTAACCAGTGAATGTTTTTTTCCTCCTGGAAATACTATTTAATAGCACAATCTGCAGATAAAATATTTGAAGAAAATACTCAGTATAATAAATAATTGTTTTATTACTTCATAAGTTTTACACATTTTCAAGCTAACTTCAGAAGTATATAAAAGCTATTGTTTTATTGTCACGCGCAACCTCGTCCTGCAAGGAAGAGGCGACACCAGGCTCTTCTTTTAGCAGTTTATTTAGGAACCTTGATTTTTGACTTTGGACTTACTTACTTATGACTGGGACTGACTGACTTACTACTTCTTCTCTCTCTCTGGGGAAAACCCGCTTGCAACCTAAATAGCCTCTAGGCAGTCAACCCCAATATGCCACATGGGCATCACCTATAGGTCTAGATAAGCAAAAGCAAGCCAAATCCTCAGCCTAGCCAATTATGAGATAGTTTTTAACTGAGAACACTCACCATGTAAAAAGTAAAAGGTAAAAGCCATCACCATCTTTAAGGCGTGGCTACACACAGCTCTCCACATTTTATAAAGTTACTAAATTTATAAAGTTACTAAATTGTTCTGTGCCATCAATTAGTTCTCTTCAGAAAGGTCAGATATCTACTTCTTGCTTTATTTAAAAAGTTAAATTCAATTTTTTATAAAAATGCTGATTTCAATGAAAGAGTTAAGCTTCATATATATGCTAGTTTTACTTATAAGTATGTGTCCATTAATGGATTAACTGTCACTGAGGTGACACTCATTTCCACAATCTCTGTGTTCAAGAATAGTATGCACAGATATTTGGTAAGTGCATCATTTCCAACTTCTTTCTTAAACACAAATGTTTTATTTAAGTAAGAAGATAGTATTATAAAATAGTCACTCCCATTACTCAAAGAAAGCAGTATAGCCTAGCAATGATAGACATTTTTTTCCAGATCCACACAGCTTATTTATCACTTTCCAGGAAGGAAACAAAGCTAATTTTTTATTATGAGTAAAGTCATAGCCTAACCTCTTTTACTTGAACCTTTATCCCTTCAATATATGTTCTTTGAACAGTGGATGTGAAACCCTTGCATAAAGATAAAATGGCTTGGACCCAAGCTGTATTCTCTCAGAGAATGTAAGAACATTAATTTAAAGTGAGATACAGGATTTTAAATATTTCAGCTTATTTATTTGTTATCTTTATTTCAGCCATACATAACAATAGCATTTCAGCCTGTCCTAATTATTTCAGAAAGATCTACATAGTTCCTGAGTCAACACTTAAATAACTGCAATGACTTTTTATTGAAGAAATCAAACTGATACTTTTTACCAATAAATTTAGAAGCTAGTTATATTTATACAGAATAGAAATTATCAGTGAAATGTAGCATGAGTGATTATATCAAGGTATATAATATATTAATATTTAAATGTTTTTATTGAAATAATGAACATAAAATAATAAATCTTAAATTTGGGCTTGTTTTACATCAATAAATCTTAAAAAAAGAAAGGATAAAGTTACTTTGTATATTGTCCTGAGGTAGAAAATTACAAGATAATTTTATTTCATACAAAAAAGAATAAATGATGTAAGATTGAGAACACCTAATTTTTATGGGATACGTAAAATGTATGTATCCCTCATATGAATGAAATAAGATGAAAGCATTTTATTCCTATAAAAAACAAATAATCATCCATAAAAAATCAAAAATTAAAGGTGGTAGTTCTGAAAATATTTAAAATTTCGGGACAAGTTATCCACATGCTGAACAATCTAGTGTTTTCATCATATAATTAGATTTGTTCTACATGTTTCCATAAATTTCAAATCATTAGTCATTTTCCATAGGTTTACTTGCACAGTGAGTGAATAATATGACTAAATTTAAATTGATTCTGTTAAATACAGCTTCATAAAAGTGAATGGCCTTAGGAACAGGAGGAAGGGTGACATAAATGGTATAAAATATGGAAAACTTTTCAAATAATGCTCATTTAATCTTCTGAAATTTAGTAACATAACAAGTTAAAACAAATTTGTAATAAGTAAACTAAATAATCATGTCTGATAATGCATGCATACACAGGGGTCATAATATGCAAAACACTGGATATTCACAGATGGAATCTTGGAAGACCCATAAGTGTGAGTATTTTTTATATTAAGGATTAGATTTTTTATGTATATGCATATATATATATGTTTTGAGGGCATCTATGTTCATGTACCACATGAATGCTTAATAGCATTGGAATCAAGAAGAGCACATCACTCCCCTGGATTTGGAGCTACAGGTATTTGGTGATACCATGTATAAGCTGGGAACTGAACTTTGGTCCTCTGCAAGAGAAATTAGTGATCTTAACCAGTGAGCCATTCCTTAAGACTGTGACTGTGGTTCTTAAATTATTGAGTCCAGTAGGAGAGAGGGATGAGGGATTGTATAAGCAAGGGGGAGTGTTAAAGATCATGATGGAAAAACCACAGATAGTTGATCTGACCTCATGGGAGCTCACAGACTGACAGCTAGGGAACCTGCATGAAACTGACCTAAGACAGCTACATATGGGTGACAATTGTGTAGCTTGATGTGCTTGTAGAGCCTCTAGCAGTAATCTGTCCCTGGAGCATGAGCTGGTCCTTGGAACAGATTTCAAATGGTGAGATGCCTTTTTCAGCCTTGATGCAGAGAGAAGAAGCTTGGTGTTGCCTCAACTTGATATATCATGTTTTATTGACTTCCATGGGAGACCTTAAACTTTTTTAGGAGTCAGAGGTAGGGAGGTAGAAAGAGGATGTAAAAATAGAATGGCAGGAGATAAGGGAAGGGAAACTAGTTAGTTTGTAAAAATTAATAAAAAATAATAAAACTATTACTTACTAAAATGTTTGTCAATTCATTGGATGATTTTAGTAAAGCAAGAGAAATAAATAAGAGATGCTTCCTTAAAAATGCGTGTTTGGTTTGAAGCATACCCATTATTTACAATATCTCTAGTTATTTGATATTTCTTTTTTGGTATAGTTTTATTTTTTATTACAGAATTTTTAGGGATCATTTTTGTTACTGCCTGGCTTCATATTTCTGTAGTTCTTTCAAAATTCTACACATTATTTTCCAATAGAAACAATAAATAGAACACTCTGAAAAGTGGGAATTGCTTTCACTTAGTTTATTGCATGTAACCTCCATATGTATGCCATGGTGTGTCTGCTTTGAATAAGGGCCAACAGTATTCCTTAGAAATGAAAGAATTCAGATATTTTACTCACCATCCTGCATCAAGGAAGAAAGTGTAAGCAGCACAGAATGATCTTTGAAAGTTACAAAGTTGCAATTATAGACTTGGAATAGATAACTATTTTCTTTTGTAAGTAAATTAGGGATAGCTTTTTGTTCTAGCAATACAATTAGAGGTGGGTTTTGCTTAAAAACACAGATGACAGCCTATGCTGGAGAGGATGCAGAGCGAGGGGAACACTCCTCTATTGCTGATGGGAGTATTAACTTGTTCAGCCACTTTGGAATGCATTCAATGAAAGAGTTAAGCTTCATATATATGGCAGTTTCTCAGAAAATTGGGAATCAATCTCTCCAAAGATCCAGCAATATCACTCTTAGGCATATACTCTAAAGACGCACATTTACACCCCAAAAGCATTAGCTCAGCTACATTCATAGCAGCATTACTTGTAATAAAAAGAACCTGGAGAAAACCTAGATGCCCCTCAACTGAGGGATGGATTAACAAGCTGTGATACATCGACAGAATGGAGTACTACTCAGCAGTAAGAAAAAATGATAATCTAAGACTTGCAGGCAAATGGATGGATTTGAAAAATATCCTCCTGAGGGAGGTATCACAATCCCAGAAAGAGAAGCAGTGGATGTACTCACTCATTAGTGGACTTAAAAAAATTAAAACAAAAAGAGAGAGATGTCATTGTATATAAGAACTCAAGGCTAGAACATAGGTAAATGACATAATGCCTCACTTCTACTTTGATGGCCTCTGGCAGGGATGTGTGTGAGGAAAGATTTGTTTTCTTTAAGGCCACAGGGAGTTTATTTATGCTCCAGTAAGTAAATGAACAGCATGAAAGGGCATTTTTCTAAATGGGGTGATCGTAAGAGTAGGCATGAATCTGAGAGGTCTGATAATTCAGTTTGATGAGGTGCATGATGTAAAAATCACCAAATAGTAAATACACTTGTATATATAAGGAAATGAAAAATGACAATATTTTATATGTTTGTAATCAAAGAATGCTATTAAAATAATAATAATTAAAAAATGAGTTTGGAAACACTAAAGAAATAAATGATTTTGCTTTAAAAAACACTCAGTTTTTTGATCCCAGACTCAAAGCAATTTTTAAAAGCATCAGCAAAAGAAAAAAGTCCTCAAACCATTGTGGATTGCATTTTTGTCTTATCAAAATATTTAAATTGATCATTCTACATAAGAATTATTTTGCTAGCAACTGACAATTTTATTTAATGTGCTGTTATTTTATTCTGAATGTTATATAATTACTGAAATCTGCCAAAAAATAGCTTGTTTACAGGTTTGTGTATAACTTTTGAGAAGAGTTCTTTCTAAGCTTGAGTTCTGAGTCAGGGACTCTATGCTTGTGTGGTCCTCTACTGTACCGAGACCCTCTTCAGTCATTCATACATACTATAAATCATCCCACTTCAATATGTATACTGATAATTGTCACCTTCAGACTTTTTTATCTGCTTAGGAAGTCATACTGTTCAGTTTCTCCATTTCTGTAGTTCTATTGGTTTTATTTATTGCTTCATTTTTTATAAATGAAATATTATTGTTAATGTGTTTTGTTGGAATCATTTATTTTAGTTCACAGTGTCACTCAGCTGGTGACAAAATGTACTTCTTAAATGAATATAGATATATTCAAGCATGCATTGACAATCAAACTAAATCTTTTTTAATCATTATAAAATCTTACTATTGCACACTTTAAAAAATGCAATATGGGCATTTAATAACAGTATAGAACAATTCTAAATGATTATTGAATGTATTTCTCTGTTACTTTAATTTATTAGTTATATGTGTCCATTTAATTCTATTAAATAGAAATTACATCAATAATTCAAAAGCTGTATTCCTTTATAATTCTGGAATATGGAAAGTCTGAGACCAGGGCTCAAGTAAGTCTTCTGTTTTAAGTATTCACATACTCAGTGATGGATGATGCTTTCCTGTGTTTTCATAAATTGAAAAGGAACTCTTAGAAGCATTTATAAAGCAGAAACATAATCCCTGACATCTATACTCTTACGATGTGATATCTTACAGATTACTACTTTGTGAGTTCTTTCAGTTAGGCAAATAAGGATTTAACACATGAAATTTGGGGAATATGAAATTCCAACAATATTATCAACATATGATATGACTTTCCAACCATATAATCAATATATTATATACTGAGAAATGTTTGTATCATCAATGGCAGAATGCTTAAATAGTGGTGTTCCTTTAAGATTATAGTGGAACTGAAGAATTTCTATCTCTTGGTGATTTTAATATCTGTTGATATTCATCATATTTTTTGGACAGACCTAGTATCCTGACATTTATAAATTATAGGATATATATATATATATATATATATATATATGTTCTTACAATACATTTTTTATTTATTATTTAATAATTTAATAATAAATTACTTGTTATTGGTTCATGTGCTTAAAATATTCATATTACTATTTTAGAGTATTTGTCTGGAAGTTTTATAAATCACTGTAAGCTTTAAGCTATTCTATAACTCAGCAACCTTGCACACTTTTTTATTGCCTACCTTAATTTCAAAAACAAGCATTAATGTCTCTCTCAGAAATCTAGCTCTTGGTCATGCATGCTACAATACCTACTTGCAGGCAAAATGTCTGTTGCAACAGTGGCATGAAAGTTATGGGATAGCAAACAAAATTCTGGTTGAAATTGAAGGCTGTTTCACAGAGAGAATTTTGTGTTTGTTTATGTAGCTCTGGTCAAAAACTTATGGCTGAGGAGGTTAGGATCACTACGGCAAAACCATCAATTGTTGTTTTGCTAAATAATCAGATGAAGTGTCTCAAAAATATTTATGTTTATACTTACTGACTCAATCTATTAGATGACTTCGTTTTTTTTGCAGTGGATAGCATCCCCTCAATGAAGAGATTCTTAGTCAATATGCTGAGAATAAGAGACATCACTCTACGCTAAATAAAGATAACCCTACAATCAACAAGGGCCAGTCAGCATCATGGTAGCAGAATTAAGAAGAATTTAAAAACTGGAGGTTGGCAATCAATCTCCTCAAGTATCAAGCACTACCACTACTGGGCATATACCCTAAAGTTGCACATTTGCACTCCAAAGGTATAAGCTCAACTATGTTCATAGCAGCATTATTTGTAATAGCAAGAACCTGGAAACAACCTAGATGTCCTTCAACTGAGGAATGGATTAACAAACTGTGGTACATCTACACAATGGAGTACTACTCAGCAGTAAGAAAAAATTATATACTAAAATTTGCAGGCAAATGGATGGGTTTGGAGAATAACTTCCTGAGCAAGGTTTCACAAACCCAGAAAGATAAGCAGTGGATGTGCTCACTAATTAGTGGACTCTAAACAAAAAAGCAAAAAGCAAAGCATGTCCAAGCTACAAAGCACAAACACTGAACAGCTTGGGATCTGAAACACTTTGGACCAGCACCTTGAAGCCCATTCCCTCCAGAGGAATACCTGACCTAGTTTTGATGTTGGGGCAAGGAAAGCAGATCTACCAGGAGTGCATGCTAAACTATGCCACATTGGGAACTTGGGACTTCCTGCCCTTGCTTGGGAGGAGATAAAGAGATGGGGAGAAGAGTGAGCTGCTGGAAGGGGTGGGAGATGGAAGAGAGCTTGAACAAGGATATACACAGAGAAAAAATATGACTTTATTCATAATAAGAAAGCTAGAATATGAGTATGAATACCGTGAAATGCTGTTTTCTAGACATGACATGCTTATCACAATCATGAACTAGGAATTATGATTACATGTACAATGTCTGCACAGTATCGAGGCAGCCATTATTGATGTAGATGAGCTAAATGATCTTCAGGCCCTAATTTTTCCTGAGAAGGGGTTAATAACAGTAGATTGTTTCTTCAGAAAAAAAAAAAGTTCTTCTAATCATATGTGGCAAGTGGTAGGTTTTTTTATACTCCCATGGATGGTAACACATCCACGTATTATTCTAACTGAACTTAGTGGGCTATAAAAATAAAAAGATAGAAAATTGAAAGAAGAGTTGCAGGATAGGTAAATAAGAGAGGGGGCACCAAATGGTGGGACATTAAAGGTATTGGAGTGAGAAAGGTAAACATGGGCACTACCTAGTTTGTGTCTAGTTACACTCCACTGAACAAAGTGATATTCTATTTTCCAAAATATCATTTCCAAATTGTTTCTAATTTAGAAATAAAATTTTGAGTATAAAAATAAACTCACATAAAACCAAGACAATTTTAATAAAAGAAAAACTAAATCATCAGCAACAATATATGTTACTTTATTTGATGTTTGCACTGTGATGATGTTATATAATAATAAATTTCTCTTAAAGCACTAGTAATTATACAAATTACACAGTAAATCTATTATATTTTGATTATTCTTTTATTTCATAATTCCTTTGTTTTAATATAATTCATATCTTCAGGGGTGGTATAAGTAGATAATTTATAGCTGATAGAGAAAAAATAATTGCATCAAGAATGAACATTTTTGGTTTATGAAAGTGAAATTAAACCACAACAAACACACCTTATATAGCCTTGCTTTAGGCAGACTTCATCAATTCTGCATATGATTTAATAAAATTAATGTTTTCAAACAAAATCAGTTATATACAATGACTTATGAACTGAAGACATTTGCTATCTTTTGCTTTCAGAGTTCTCCTATCTACCATATCTCACATAATATCATCATCAACAATGTTCAAATATATGGTCCAGTCCCTATATTATGCTAATCAGTAGCACAATTGATCTAAAGCTACATTAAGACAAAGTTTGATTTTTTCACATTATTTTGAAAATTTTTGATCTATTCTCTTAACAGTGCATCTCTAATCTGTCTCTATTAATTTGTTTGTACTCAATCAAGTTTAATTTTGATTTAGATGTGTATCTAGCATTTTTTATTCTGAAAGTTGGCATGCTTCTTGAAAACACTACTCCAGTTTTATATTTGGGTGTTGCACTCTGATTTCCAGGCCTCACTCCTTACTGAAGAACTATTAGCAGTGGATAGTTGCTGGGATGGTTTTCAGTTAGCCATCAAAACTAGTTCAGAAGAATTGTGAAACTTATGAAGCTTCACTAAGAAAAATTCTTTCAATTTTTCTGCTTTTAAGGAGCCAGCAGCCTAGAATCTGGGTTTACAGTTAATTTTGGACTGTTATTTATGAATTAAATATGCTTTTTGTTTTCAAGGAGCCAAATCTCATTAAGTCAGAGAGGAAGCAGTGCATTTCACCATGGTATAAGTACCATGGACAGAAGCTAAATGAAAGATTTCACACTATTGATTTGTTACAAAGAATTGCAACACATATGAAGTTTCTTTATGCAAAGATGTTTTATGTACTCCTGTACAGAAATATATCAGTATAAAAACACTGCTCCACTCTTTGTACATCTTTATTGGATTAAAAACTACTAGATAGGATAAATTTTAAGAACAAAACCACAACCACCGAACAGCTTGGGATCAGAAACACCTTGGACTGACTCCTTGGATCCCACTCCCCCTAGGGGAACACTTGACTTAGTCTTGAGGTTGGGGGGAGAAAACTGGATCTGCCAGGAGTGGAGGCTGAACTAAGAAATATTGGGACAGTGGGACCCTGAGACTGCCTGCCGCCTGCCCAGGGTGGGGATGGGGAGTTGTGGAGAAGAGACAATGACCTGATGTGGCAGGAGGGGCAAGGGACCTTGAATAAGGATATATAAGGATAGAAAGTGTGACTTCTTTGTTCATAATAATAAAATTAAAAAAATTCAAAATGAAAATTATATATGTATAGTCATAATGGTTAAGTATTTTTTCACACAATGTAATTTTTCTGAAGTTAGACTGTTAGAACCGAGGTTACAATATGAGACATGTGGTAACATATATTTATAATGTACAGTAGAGAAGGCACAAGCAAGTGGATTCCCAAGATTCTATGGCCAGCCATTCTAACTAGCTTGGAAAGTTCCAGGATAGACTGTGTTAATAAAAATTAAAATATAAATAAATAAGCATATGGAATCTGAGAAGCAATTTCTGAGACTTCTTCCCTGGCTGAACCACTCCCCAGAAGTTCTCATAGAAAAGGCTATTGTTAAACAAAAATTATCACATTTAATAGAAATAAATTATTATGTGAATAAAGTAGAAATAGGAGAAAATTATTATATGTTGTAATTTACAATTCTGTACAGAGAAGAGTATAATTTGGTTCCTTTATTCATTTGACAATTAAAAAAATAAAAGGTCATATCCCATGAGACAGTCTAGGCCCAGAAACATGCACATACAGACACACACAAACACACACACACATAAACACACAAACATGTTTCATATTCTCATCATGTCTATAGATTTTTGTACATTATTAGAAGTATGTGAAAAATCAGAAATCATAAACAAACCACTGTGGAGTTATGGAATAAGGAAAAAAATCACTGGGTATTAGTGATCGGAGAAGAAATGGGAAAAATAATGAAGAGACTCAAAATAGATAAACAGGGAGGGAGATAATAGAATACTAGAGGAGAAAAAAGCAATGTCTGAGAAGTCATTCAGAATCATATTTTAAATTATCTACCTAAAATACCTATAGTACTAAGAGCAAAAATTAGATGTATCCCTTTTCTTTTACACCAGCTGTGCAAACTGAAGGAAGTGGTTTGGATGGTCTCAGTCCATTCTGCTATGCATATGAAATTTTAACATGATAGGGAACACACTAGTATTTGATTAATGTCAAGTCTGAGTTTGAGCACACTGACTAGACATCCATTACATTAATATCACTAAATTTGCATTTCAAGTTTAAAAGCCTAATTAAGATTAACTGTTTTGAGCTTGGACAGAATATAAAGCTGAAATGAATGGCATTATTTATAGTTTGGATCCAAAAATCAAGACAGCCACTAGTTAAATTAATGAATCAAAGAAATAAAAAATCAAGTTTTAAGCGTAAGGTTTGTATACATATTCATTTAGTGCATATATTCATTAAATTTTCATTTGGAGATTTATTACAAATCTTTATAAAATTGCATAATTTAAACTATTAATGATAATAATTGATAATGAAAATATGTCAGTTTAATATAGATATATTTTAAAGTTAAAATGAGTAGTTACATTTTATACTACTGTGCCAGTTTTAAAACACTAGCAATGAAGGCCATGGTTTGACATGTTTTGACCATCTCAACCCAATACCAAAGGATTAAATTTAACTTTTTAACAAACTCTCTTACACAATTTATTCCTATTAAAATTTGTACAAAAATAATTACAAACAATTACCATTGAGACAGGGTCTCCCTTGATAGCTACAGTTTCCTGTGAGATTAATACATATTTAAAGTTAGTCTTAACCTTATACCAATCTTCTTGACTCAGCCGTGTGCAGGGATCAGTGTTTCCATGCCCCCACACATAGCAAGCATATTTATCAGCAAGGTTTTACTATGTTTTCATATGTGCTTCACTTTAGTTATATATGGTACTCTGTGTTGTCAGTAGTGGTAGGATCTCTATGGGATGGCTACAAACCAAAAGGGTGTTAAATACTTGGTTCATCCAAATGACCAAAGGGGACCCTAACAACAAATTCTGCTCACAGTTAGACTTAATACTACTGTGAAAAGAGTTTTAAACAGCATATCTAATTGAATTTTGTACACAAAGCAATTGATCAGAGCTTGTAAAGACTGTCCCTAACTGCCCTCCCAGTAGCTTTCTTTATTCTAGTTTTACATTCAGGAAATCTTAAGTTGGTGCTAAAGCAGATGGCTCGGCAGTTTCTGACTACACAGGAGAGATTTTTCATCCATTCCACAGGAGAGAAAGACCAATACCTGCAGATTAATTATTTTTCTTTTTATTTATTCCTTAAAGAATATTTGTGTGACATATGTTTTAGTTATTGTAAATTATTATTATTTTTTTACTTCATTCTGATTGGCATGCATTTTGGCATCCCCTAACTCTGCTACTAACAAATTTTTGGCAATTGTTTATATATCATTAGTTGTCTATCAGTAAAATAAGTGTTTTGTGTGCCTGTCTCTCAGGAAGTAGTGTTATGTTATTTAAAAAATATAAACTACCCAACACCATATCTTATATATGTATTAGAAAAATTCAAGCTTATTTGTATCTAAATTGATTATCTGTAGTTTTCTCTGAACAAATGTGTATTTTCTCACTTGTTTTCAGTGCTAGTAATTTAAACCAGAGCCATATGCCTAGATATGCTTTAAGCACTGGACCACTGAGCTAAATTCCGGCCCAAATCTACTTTTTTAATTGATCAAAACCAATGATGTCATTAACACTTAGAAGAAAGAATTAAAACACTCAAGATACTGGTGTCAGAATATAGTGACTAATACTGTTAAAAACCTCACAGATTTCCCATGTTTTTTTGTAAGTGGTTATAATTTTACTCAAATAAATTTGAATTGCAGAAAAACCTCTTTCTTTTTGATATTTTTAAAACTATGTTGTAAATAAATAAAAACTGAATATCTTGGAAAAAACCTGTTCATTATATTTAGAGAATATTGAACATATAAAATATCATATTTAATTTTGACTTTCAATGCAAAACCAAACAAATAAAAAGAACCCTTTTTATTTTCTAAAGATAGACAAAGAAAGTCAATGAGCATTTAGCAGGACATTAACATTAATATATCTATGAAAATATCTAATCTATAAAATATATTCATTATGCCACTCCAGTTTTCTTTCGTGGAAAAGGAGAAAAGCATATAATCATCAAAGACTACAAGCACAAAGAATAGTCACATTTCACTATTCAAACTCAAACTGAAGTGTAGAACTGAATAAAAATTTCAGAAACAAAGGCGTTTTCATAAAGAATTTATTCCTTCAAAATTATTACTGACAGTAAAAGAATTTATACAGACATCAGTGAGACAATAGATTCAGTCTTAATATACTTCATTTTAGTGTCTGGTTCTGGTAAATATAACTGTACTTGATTGGAAGCTAATGTTAAACTCACAGACAGAGGAAGTAAGATCATGCTAAAAGTGTGCCTAGTGTGAAACACCTATATTTTCTCAAGTCTCAACTTCCCTTGAAAATATGTTACTACTTATAATCATATCTTTACTTCCATAATGTGACATCCTGAAGGGATTTTCTCCAGCACTACAAAATTTATATCATTTTTGTTTAAATAATCCAAATCTTAATAGTTCATTTTTATGAAAGTCAGGTCAGGCTACTGTCAAAGCTATTGGTTCCTCTCCACAAACTAAGAGTAAGGCATTATTCCTAAAGATTACACCAACAGACTCATTGAATAGAGAAGTGTAGCTGGTGCTTAACTACAGACTTCAGTCCTACTGTTCATGTTCATGATACTGGAAGGTTATTTTCATGCTATCCAAAGAGAAATTGAACACACACCTAGGTATGAACACTTCAATCTACAGTGGCCATCAGTCTGTATAATATGGTGGTGCAATAGTGGCACAAAGCTTTCAGGGTAACTAACCACTATCTGATTAGACTTAATACCCACCACATGAGAACGAACTCTGCCTGACACTGCTCAGGTATCCAAGAGCTTGAGACCAGATAGGCCATGAACCTGTTCTACGAAAGGAACACAATAAAATAACCCCAAATGGCATCGTGCTTGAGTTATAGATCTGTATTTTACACATCAAAAATCACAAAAATGTCAAGGAACTAATAGAGAGATCAAAAATTGGACCATGTGCAGTGAATGAGAAACCTTGGAACACTCATACCTAAATGGATGCCTCTATTAAACCCCTTCGCTCTGGCCTCAAGGGTTTGGGTTAGGGTTAGGGTTAGGGTTAGGGTTAGGGTGAAGGAACTATGAAGAAGGGGAGGTAGAAAGAGTGTAATAGTCAATGTGGATGTGTGGATGGAAGATACTCAGGAAAGAGCACCTTCTAGACACAACAGAACTCAAATTTATATAAATATAAATGTTGTCACAACATTGAGAAGTGGATGAGAGCCACCATCTCTAATCCATAAACTGTCTCCAAATGTCAGCTACTCGTGAAAGATACTTTAATTTTCCCCAATAGAGTCTCACTTGGTATACAAACTACACTTAAGGAACATGTCATGCCCATCACTATATGGACAACATAAAAATAACTAAAAATTTTTTGGGAGATGTTTTGTCTTATAATGCTTTCTTTAGACTTTTTCTTAAAACTTACTTGTATTTACTGTATGTACCATGTAGTTTTATAATGTATGTGTGTGTGTGTGCGTGTTTTGTAGCTTTATGGTGTATGTCTGTATTTTGTAATTTTATGGTGTATGTGTGTATGTGTTTGCATTTATTATGCTTTAACTTTTCTTTTCTCTGCTTTTATTTTACTTTTTTATTGCCTGTTTGTCTCACCTTTCCCCCAAAAAAAAGAAAAATAAAGAGGTATCAAATTGAGTGGGTAGGGAGGGGGAGACGTGATAAGTGAGGGGAAAGGGGGATAACATGATGATAATTTACTCTATGAAAATAAAATTATTTTCATTAAAAAGCAAATTATGTTGGTGATTTGACACACTACTTAGTTGATATAAAGATAATTTTCATTATTTCCAAATGTTTGAATGTTAATATGTAAAATGGTTGCATAATCTTTCTTATAATGTCCATAAAAAGGAACAGAGGGAACATACATAAACAATGTAGGCCCATGACTGGCAGTGACTGTAGAGTAGGTGACTAGTCACATGCCTGATTCACCGAATTGAGAAATGAGACAAAACCAGGCACAACTTATTTCATATGTTCTTCTCAGTATTTGTTTTGATATCTTTCATATTTTCTACTTTCTTGTTAAGCTGCTGTAGCTTGATATTGGTTATCAATGGCTGTGATTTTTGTTCCCACAGTTTCTGCTTCCTGATCTTCTGTATGTACAATGAGAGAGTCTGTCTCTGGGTTAAACATTTTAAAATCTTATTTTGAACTAGTTCTTCAACTACTTTTACCTAATTGTACTTAGAGAATGTTTTTATTCTTAGAAGATTTCTTCTTTATATTCCTTCTTTTGCCATCTATGTTTCTTTGAGGATAAAAATAATAGTGCTAGTGCTAAAATCCATGTCAAGTATTACTTATCCAAAAAGCTTGAAAATCGAAGTGTCTCATTTAAATTTTGGAAGGTTTTCAGTTAAATTTCTTATGGATGAGACCCAAATGAAAACTTGAAATTCACTTGTGTTTAGTGCATGCTCTATATGCATACCTTAAGGAGATTTAAACAATGGTTTTTATTGTGTTATATTATAAAATTTCTTACTCAAAAAATTTTCAGGTTTTTGGATTATATCAGATTGCTGATTGAGAGACATGTAGAATCTAGTTGAGACTGATATAGAACTTTTGGCCCTGTTTTGAAGATTTTTTTATAGTATTATAGAAGTCATAAAAATTAGGATGAAAGCTGCCAAAATAAGGTGCAGTTATTAATGCTACACAGGTATGGCACCTGTCAGCTACAGCTACTTTGAATTAAAGCCCACTCAAAACGTGGAAAATCATTCCTGGTACTAGAAACCTTGCAAATTATTCTGGGCTAATAGAGTCATAGAACCACTACTATTTTTGTTTTTAAAAGGCATCTCCTATTCACACTATGAAGAAATAATCAAGAAACCTACTATTTCATAGTCTAAGGAGAAGCACTTCTATGCTTACAGAAAAAAACAGCAAAAAAACCATTTGCATACACGAAATGCAATGATTTATTCATTAAGGTGTTGCCAATATGAACTATGCCATTCACTTCTGAGTCACTTTTTATCTGCAATATAGTCCCACAACAGACTGCTGAGATTTACAGGTATATTGCAGACTTTTTAGTGAGCTCTCATTCTTTGCATTGTCTTCAGATAAATAAACCTCATTTTATTTACACTTGCTGTTACTGAAAGATCAGTTCTTTGAATTTGTAAGATGCTTACTTGAAGTGCTTACTATTATTAGAAAATGACATACCAAGCAGTTGAACATCCAGTCTTTTAATTTTATAATTAGAATTCATTGAAGCTATGCTTTCCAGTTTTCCTAAAGTCCTAAACACTAAATTGGAATGTATTCTGAAATTATACATTAAAAAAAATCTTTGAATTAGTAACTTAAAGTTTTGCTATACACACCAAGGGGTTTTACTCATTAGCAGGTAATTTAAATTCTTTCTTCTACCCATCCCATTACAATAGGGAATGTTAAGCATGTTTTTCAAACCATTTTTTTCTGAAATTGAATAACAAAAGTAGCACAGAAATTTATAATTTTAGACACACAAAGGTCATTTAGGCATGATGATTCACCTTTGTAGCTCCTTATATAACTTTTTTTCTGTATAAGAATGTGAGGTCCATGCTGTCCCTATCATGGAAAACAGGCAGTCTCAACAGAACTACAAAAGTCCCTACTTTTGTATTCTTTATTCTTTGCTGTTGATCTTCATGGGCTAAAGGAACAAAGTTTTAAAGATATTGTTCTAAAAATTTTACATCTATTACAGAGGTAAATGATCAGTTTATCAGATGGGACACTTTTATGTGAAAACTGTATACAGTTGATTCTCCTTCTATTGTGCACCTGAATGTTAATATTATCTTGTAATCATACAAACAACATTGAACTATTCCATGTAATAACCTTATTGTAAATTTATTACTCATTAAAAGGCTTATTTCCAAGTACAAAAACATTTAGGGTCAGAATTTACTCAATAATTTCTCCCAACTGGAGGGAATCATGGAGAAAGAGCTTAAATTAAAGACCATTGGTGGCGTAGTGTCAATCTGAATATAGGAGAAGCTCCCTAAAATACATACATGTAAGGTGATGTGAGATATTGCTCTATTGCTCTTGTACACTGGAAAGTTTGTTGCTTATATTGGTTTAAAAATGCTGATTGTTGCAGTAGGATTATGCTGGCAATGTAAATATTTGTCCCACCTATGGGTTTAGCAAAAAAGCTGATTGGCCAAAGTCAAACACCTTAAGAACATCTCAGAGTAGACAGAGATGCCAGACACAGATGCCAGAGTTGCCAGAGCTGCCAGGAGACGCAGAGGAAATGCTGTTCCAAGAAAAGGTACCGAGCTGCCTGGATGAACAAGATGGTGTTGCGTTCAGATAAAGGAGCTAGCAAATTATATGCCTGGGCCCTAGGTCAATCAGTGTAAAAATAAATAAATAAGCCTGTGTGTGATTATTTGAGGCAAAGCGAGGCCTGGAGTGAGACTAAACCTCAGGTCCAGGCCTGTAAAGTCCAGCCCAGGAACCATTTACAACAATTGGTCACAAAACTAGACAGGATGAAAAGGTAGGGCAATAAGGTACCAAGACTCATGGCTAAGCATAAATAGAAATATGTGTTAACTTGAAGTATAAGACTTAACATGTAAAAGGTCTCAGCCATAGACCAAGTAGCTTGTAATTAATATAAGCCTCGTAGTTATTATTTTATAAGTAGCTACTCAACAGCAGGTGGGAGTCCTTTGTTTAGACTGCATGTCTGGACATAACAGAAAATTGTGACTACAAGTTGATATAATTAAAATTAATAGAAAATGAAATATTCAGATAATCAGGGAGATGGAATCCCAACTGGCCATCTCTTATCACCAAATGAGGCTTCTAGTACCATGATTGTGTTATATCTGAGTTGTTTTTCAAAGCTGTTTTATGGAACTCTCCAAACATCCCCAGACTGTTGCCAAAAATATAGGTTGTTCTTTATAAACCGACAACAAATCTCCATTGATTAAGGCAACATCTTCATAACTTTTGAACATGAAGAGATTAAGATGGTGCCTACATAGAACTCTCACCTCTATTTTTCAGCATATTTGGATACAGGAAAGTATTGTATGCAATGCCAAAATAAAAAAAAAAAAAAAACATAGAAGATGTGACACCAACCCAGTCACAAATTCTTTGATCTCAACGCTATCCTGCCTGAAAGATATGCTAGGACAATGGAGGCCCCTAACACAACCAAAATCTGATTTGACTGCAGGTCTGCTCCAGGAGATTGAACTCATATTTCATAATGCTTGAGTGACCAAGAATCGAAGCATAGATAGTCTAAAATCTAGGATAAACCCAAAGATTACTGTTGTTTTTTTTTTTTAAAAAATACAATAAAATGACTCCTAGTGACATTATGTTATACTCATAGATCAGTCTTGCTCAGTCATCATCAGAGAATCCTCTTCCTACAGCAGATGGGAACTAATTCACACACTCACAATCTGACATTATGCAGACAATACTAGACTTTGGAACACTTAGCCCTTAATGGCATATGTAGGGGTGGAAGGGGGAAGTGAATTTGAAAAAGGGGATACATGAATAAAAAATGAGACTTTATGCTATAAAAAATAAAATAAAGACAGTTTCCAAAAGTAAAAACAGGGACTGACTTTCCTAGAAATGAAAAAAAAAAGAATTTATTTACTGTTAATTGGTTTGCTTATGCTAGAAGAGCATAGCCTATTTTTATTTTCATATTCTCATTCTTGGGTTTTGCTGTATGAGTATTTGTGTGAGAACATTTACAATGTCATATGTGTGTGTGTGTGTGTGTGTGTGTGTGTGTGTGTCTGAAATGAGTACATGTATCATTAATAAATTTTTGGTCCTAATGCTAAAAAAAAAAAGAAATCCCACCACTCAAGTATCAGGAACCCATGGAAGACAAGACAGAAAGTATGTAAAAGCCAGAAAAGATGGAGGACACTAAGCAATTAAACTGCTCAAATTAACATGAGCAAAGGTCATATGAAGTCATTTAGATGGAAGCAGCAAATCCAGGTCCTGCACAAGTCTTCATAAAGTCATCTGTGTGTTTATATTGTTTTCTGTTTATTGGGTGTTGTGTGTGTGTATTTTTTAATTTAGTGTGCAAACAAATGAGTCTCTGATTCTTGTGCCTTCTCTTTAGCTGTTTTCTTTCTAGTTTCTGTTTATTTATATTTTTATTTATTTACTTGTCAACTCAAATGTATTATTTTTATTTTCTTTTCATCTTTTGTATTTTCTTATATTATTATATTTTTATCACTTATAAGTCTGTTTTCTAATGAGAGACACAAAGGAATTGAACTGAATGGGATGGGAAGTGAGCAGATGGCTGACATAAGAAAAGCTCTAAACAGAAATACTATGTGAGAAAAATATTTTTTAAATAATGAAGTAATGAAGCAGTTATTTAGATGTTATGGTTAGGGTTAGAAAAGTAATAAAAAGGAAAACTAACAAAATATCAACTCCAGTTGTTCTGATAATCAGTGGGACTGAAGATCATAGGGTTCTTTAGTTCTCTTTGCCAATAGATATGTCATTCTCTTAGAAGTTCAGAGTAATATTAACAGCACCATTTGTAAAGGCCCAAAGAGATAGTCCAACAGTTAAAAGTACCTGCTTAAATCTGACATGAGTTCAATTCACACAAATCATAGAGTAAAAGGAATAAAAATTCTAAATATTAAAGTTGGCAATATAGCACTCATGCATTATTACATAAACATGCATACTCCTGCACAAACAAAAAATAAATGAACAAAACACTCTAAATATAAGATTCTTTAGTTGTGAATTGACTCTTAAGATTAAAAGTCCTTTATAGCATTGAGAGCCAATAACATTTCTTTGCAAAGATAAATGCATGATTCAGAAATGTTAATAATGTGAAGAAATTCAGCATGAATGTTTTTCTCATTGTTGATATAGGAAAAAAGAAGAATAAATTTGACTTGTAAAGTATTCATAGCATTTACTATCAAGCACAAAATCTACAACAGGGTACTTTTCAACTTTGTGCTAAGCCAGATATCTAGAGAATTCAGATAATTTAATGATCTATCAATTCTTTGAGTTTTTCATATTTTGTACAACTAAAGTTTTCACACAAAAACATACAATTTATAATCACTATATCCCACCATTTCTCTACTAACTTACTAGTTTTATTTCTATGATAAATATCTTTATTGCTTTTGTGGTCTAATTTATGTATGTTGGCTGTAGATATTAAGTTGCTGAGTTGAGCATTATTCCACAACTTAAATTTAGAAACCTAGAAATAAGTTATGATAAAATTCTAAAAGTGTTTAAATAGAGAAGATGAAATTTCTATATTTGTGCTTTTTTCATCGAACCAGTCTGCAGGAAATTCTTTCAGGTGAGGAATTTCCTTTTGGGTCAGCAAAAGTAAGCAAGTTCTTGTGACTGACCGTATTCTATCATTCTTGCTATTTTACACTCTGTTTATCCCAATAGTGTTTTTGACCTGGAATTAGTCATCTTCCCTTCATTTAAACAGGACTCTCAAATTATAAGAATAGCAGAAAACACCAAATATTTCTCTGTAAATTACCTATCGGCAGGATTGAGGCTGCAGTGACCAAAACCTTACTATTTTAAATAAATAATTTTAGCACTCAACTGAAGAATGGAGTAACAAACTGTGGTACACCTACACAATGAAGTACTACTCAGCAGATAGAAAAATTGATATCCTAAAATTTCCTGGCAAATGGATGGAATTGGAAAATATCCTCCTGAGCGAGGTATCACAATCCCAGAAAGAGAAGCAGGGAATGTACTCACTCATTAGCAAACTTAAAAAAAAAAAAAGATGTCATTGCATACAAGAGCTCAGGGTTAGAACACAGATAAATGACAGAGTGTTTCACTTCTGCATTGATGGCCCTGACAGGGGTGTGGGTGAGGAAGGTATTGTTTTCTGGAATATTATTGTTACAGATTCTGTAAAAATATTGTAAAACATTTTTGCCTGGACTTTCCCATGTAGCTCTAAGTTTTAGACCCACAGTGTTATAGAAATATATAGACATTTGTATTATTTTTATGCTGGTTGACTTAGGGCCTAGGCTTGTAATTTGTTAATTTTTTTTTTATCTGAACTCAACCTATCTTGTTTAGCCATGTGACTCTTATTTATTTTTAATAGCATTACTTTAGGGTTATTTTTATGTGTGTGTCTGTTGTCGTTTTTTTTGTGTGTGTGTCTGTAGTGGCTCATTACAACAATTTTCTTTAAGGGTCTAGCCACAGGGAGTTTTATTATGCTCCAGTAAGTAAATGAGCAGCATGAATGGGCTTTTTTATAAATGGGGAGATTATTAAGAGTGGATATGAATCTGAGAGGACTGATAACTGAGTTTGATGGGGTGCATGATGTGAAATAACCAGATAATAAATAAAAATATTTAAAAATTAATAATGGTTATCCTTTAATATTGGAGTCTCAATGTATTTTCCAACTCTAGGAGAAGCCTACATTCTATCCAAGTCTTTTCTAATTGAATATTTTTTATCAAGCCATGCTGTGGTCTTTCGGAGTTGTATTATCAACTCAGATTGACATTGGGTTATGCAATTTTAATCTAGAAATAATATCTTGAAGTTATAAGCAAAATAAACAAAATGCATGTTTATAAAAATAAAATTAAAGTATTCCTCAGTCTTCAACCCATACATCTCACATCCAAGTGACACATAATTGCTGTTTAACATCATGGTTCTTTCCAATCACTTATAAATAAATTCTCTTAAATTCCTTTACAGAAAATCTATTATGCTTTAGAATTATTGTTCTTGTGGTTTGCAGCTTGAGGAGATAAGGAGATGGGAAGAAGAGAAAGTGACTGGGAGGGGAGGGAGGGGGAAGGGAGTTTGAACAAGGGGATACATGGATAAAAAATTAGACTATTCATAATAAAAAAGAAAAGAAAAGAAACAAAAATCAAAAAAGATTGCCATATTAATAAAACAGGTAATTTGTTTTTAGTAAAAAAAAAAATGTTATTCTTGTAATTTTCTCTTCAGCTTGAAGCTACAGTGCACATCTCTGCCTTGTTCATTAATATGTCTGAGCTGATCCCATTACTTTACTGTTCAGACATTAGAGCAACCATACATGCCTGAGGAAAGCCCTTATAGCCATGACAATCATCTTTCCTTTTTTCTTGTGAAGTTGCTTAGACTCTTCTGACTTTTTGTTATTTCTGCGCAGGGCATCTGATTAATTTCTGTGAATCCTTTTTATCTTCTCTCAAGAATAGCCTTATTTTAGGTTTCACCCAGACACTCAAAGAATCAGGGGAACATATTTTGACATTCTCACCCTTAGCTGAAAACCCTATTCCAATCCAGTCCATATTTACCTCTGTTATGTCTTCTGCTTATCAAAGACACTTCTTGTCTGTGTACTGAAATCCTAACTTTCTTTTACTTCAAAAAATATTTCTGCCATATTCGTCTCTCTTCCCTCCTGGGAAAGCCAGATTGTGCCTATAGAATGAACTTTCTAGCTCAGACTAGCCTCAAAGTCCGGACTTGCCCACAACTGCTTAGCTCTGCCAATCCCTGAGGTCCAGACCAACAGTCTCCAAATTCAAAAAAAAAAAAAAAAAAAGAAAGAAAGAAAGAAAAAGAAAACCACACAGGATATTATTAAATTAATATTGTTTGGCCTGTGGCTTAGGCATATTGCTAGCTAGCTCCTGCATCTTAACCCATTTATTATTTATCTATGTCTTGTCACATGACTGGTGGTTTTGCCCGTATTCTATTAGATCTTGCTCTATTGGGCAGCAGCTATTCTTTGGCTGATTCCATCCTTGTTCTCCTTTATCTATGCTTGGATTTTTTTCACTCGGAGACGCCTGGCCATAGGCCAAAGCAGTCTCTTTATTAACCACTGATATTTACAGTGTACAGAAAGACATCTCCCTTCCCTTTATCTGTCTAATCAAAAAGCTAGATAACAATAAGCCTAAGCCATAGCTCTCACAGCATGTAATTACTATAAGCTTTGGTGTGATTATTTGAGATCAAGTGAGGCTACTGGTCTGAACCTTGTGCTAGGCCAGACCTCCAGCAATAGAGATTCATCTAAACCTCGGGGCTAGGCTGAGCCAAACATTTCTCCTAAATGTGCCTTCTGCTACTCCCCGCACTCATCCTGATATTCAACTCTTCCTTATGTTTAAAACAGAAAATATTACTGAGCTTTATTTTTCTCTCTAATTATGACATCTCTCCCTCTCTTTTAAATTTAAATTTTTGTAAGAGCCTTTTTTAAAAGTCACCAGCAAAATGTGTCTATTTCACTGAACTACATTTAAACACTGTGTGTGTGTGTGTGTGTGTGTGTGTGTGTGTGCGCGCACGCGCGCGTGTATATATGAAAGAGACATGCTACTGTTAATGAGAAACATCTTTTATTTTAGTACATTTAAAATGACTGTTTCCTTTCTGTGGTTTACCTATTTTCTATTACTTTTCTTCAATTCTCAGATATTTGAGAAAAATACAACCTTAATAATTTACTAAAAAAATCACTCTTTTTACTTTTTATTTAAACCATAAAAAAATCTAATTAAAATATGAGGTACAGATCTGAAGAGAGAAACTCAGCAGAGGAATCTTAAATGAATGAAATTGTTAAAGAAGTTATCAACATCTTTCATCCTCAGAGAAATGCAATTCAAAAGGACATTGACAATGCATCTTACTCCATCAGAATGGCTCAGTTCAAAAAGCAATTGACAACTTATACTGTTGAGGATGTGGAACAAGGGGAGCATTCAATCATTGGTGATAGGAGTGGAAACTTCTGCATATACTTTGAAAGCAAATATAGCACTTCCCCAGAAAATTGGGGATTGATCTACCTCAGTATCCAGCCATACTGCTCCTGGGTATATACCCAAAGGGCACCTCATCTTGATATAAAGATGCTTGCTGAACTATGTTCATATCAGCCTTTCATAATAGCCAGAAAATGAAAACAACCTAGATATACCTCAATTTAAAAATGGATAAAGCAAATGTGGTACTTTTATACAATGGATCATTATTTGTCTGTTAACAAAAGAAAACACTGTGAAATTTTCAGATAAATAGATGGAACTAGAAAATAATTCTGAGTGAGATAACCCAGGTACATAAAGACACACATTGTATGAATATAAGCTGCTAAAGAATAATCATGCTACAATCCACAGACCCAGAGACATTAAATATCAAGTAAATATTTCTTAATGTTTATTACTTGTTTTAGAATAACTTTTGCTCAAAAATTGTTTACACCTTCATTTATCTGCATTTTGTTAGCAAACTACCATGCAAAAATGGCATGAGCTGTCCTACTTATTCATCCTGTACCAATGATATCATTAACAATAACATTATTATTAATGGTTATTTGTAGTTCCAAAAGAATATGAAAACAAATGTATCAGTCCACACTTGCATTTATTCTGTTTGCTTTTCATGTGGCTGTCATCCAGTATTATATTTCTTTTTTAAGAAACAATGCTCCACACATATTTATTTTTATTCAGGTGGGAGAGTTCCTAATGCCCAGTGCATTATGAACAGGTGTGTGAAATGGCATATTGTCTCTGTGATCACTCTTGTTTTGATTTCAGTTTGGTCCAGTCTGAAAGTTTATATGTCTCCAAAGCATATTCGTCCCCTGACCTAACTCTTTTTTTTTGTATGTTTGTTTTGTTTTGTTTTATAAACAAGATTTATTAGATGTCTTTTGGAAGCTCTATAGTGCTCTTATTAACAGTAAAGCCTTACTTAATATAAAGAGTTGGTATTTTCTTTCTTTTCTACAAATAGTATTATTTGCATAGGAGAGACAAAAAAGCTTATCATGGGGACCAAAAAGCAATTTTTCTATTCAACATCAATTCCTTCAACACTCTTCTTTACAAGCCTTTGCTCAACTTCCATATTACACTGTCCAGCACATCTGACCATGCAAACA
Source organism: Sigmodon hispidus (assembly GCA_004025045.1). Taxonomy (NCBI): domain Eukaryota; kingdom Metazoa; phylum Chordata; class Mammalia; order Rodentia; family Cricetidae; genus Sigmodon; species Sigmodon hispidus. Next base: position 26,396 of record PVIH01014823.1, read on the forward strand.
ACTGGCACTGTAGATGAAAAGCCAAAGCCCAACCCTTTAATTTTGGTTTCATCCATTCTTTTCTGATTAATAAAGCAGCATTAAGAACTATTACATGGGGACAGGGACTATGAGAAAAATTCCCACAGTGATGGTTGGCTGGAGCCCTGGGAGCTCAGTGAATCAAGAACAGCCACTTGGGAACCATGAGGAAAAGGAGCTAGGCCCTCCAAGGATAGGCAACTGTCCACGGACATGGACAGTATAATGGACCCTCAAGGGAAGGGATCAGACTGTGTTTCTATGTATGGACTGGAGCCCTTGGAGCCCATTCACTCCAGAGAAACACCTATCTCACTCTTGATATTAGGATAAGGAAATCATATTTGCCTGGAGTGGGTGCTGAGATAATCCAGCTGGGGACCTCCTGCCCTTTCTGAGGAGGGGCATGGGAAATGTGGAGGAGAGAGGCTGAAGGCTGACTGGGAGGGATCAGTAGGGGGAAGGAAGTTAGAACAAGAGGATACATTGATAAAAAATATTTTATTCTATAAAAATAAATAAATAAAATTTTAAAAAAGTAAAAAGAGAACTATTACACTTTTTTTTCCTTACATGACCTTTGATCCGAGTTAGCCTTAAATTCATGACCCTACTACTTCAGGATTTCAAGTGTTAGAATTATAAGCATTCAGCACAACATTTAGTTTTAATTATGATTCATGAACCATAGTGGTTTAGAGGATAGGAATTATGAAGTTTCTTCAGGGGCAATAGGCCCTACTAATTTTGCTTAATTGTTTCAAAGATGGGGTACAGTGCCCTTTGGTTTACTCATGAGGAAAACTGAACAATAGCTTCAAGAATTTATTTTGTAAATTGGCACTTTTTTGTTGATCAATTTCAGATAGAACTATTTCTGAATTTTATGAGATTGAATAGTTGTACATTGACTGATTCTTTTTACTGTTACATGGAAGTATTCAACAAGATGCCTATATCATGTTTTTCACAGTCATATTATCCTGATATGGATATTATCCACTCCTCCCATATAGCAGACACTACACACATATTCATACAATATTGAAACTGTTATATAAGAAAGGTAACACTGAGTAATGAAGGAGGAAGATGAAGTTAGATTTAATTATATACAAAAATTTGTAAGTCAATGCCATTTTCCTTCAGTATATAAAAGCTGCATAGAAAAAGTTATCTACTTTGAAATTCTGCTAAGCAAATTATACTGGCATTATTCTGGAACATGGAAACCAAAATAAACTCAAGCTTTTAAAGATATTTCTGTTGTGCAAAGTACATAAAGAAGTATAAACCTTCATACGATGTATTCAAAATACTATGAAATCCAAATATATATATAATGGATTATAAATGCTCATTTTAAAAGATTTGCTGATACACTTAGCTGCTTCTATCAGTGGCCTAGGCATATTGTATGAAGAAATGTATTTAGAGCTTCTTAGAAACAAAATAATTATAATGCATATTGGTATGCATATTTTAATGTTTTCATCAAATTATCTTCTATAAAAAAGCAATCTATTTGCCATTTTGAACATTTATTTTAATTTTTATTACTCTTAAATGCAATATACTTACAATCAAATAAATTACTTATTTTCTTCCTTATTGTTTGGCTGATATTGGGCCAGAAATAGGACTTACGTTACTTATATTATACCCCAGATGTTTTATTTTTAAAAACAAATATTGAATGTAAAATCACATTGAAAGTAATACTTAGTAATAGCTTCTATATGGGAAAATTTATGTATACTTTTTCAGAATTAATCTCTCACTTTAGGATTTCTTGAGAATGTCAACAGCTTTATCCAGCTAGTAAAAGAAGCATCATTGACAACAAAACGTCAACAGGCTCTATATGCTGAAAGCATTCTTATGCAAATAATTTTTCATGAGAACTTTCTTTATACTTAATATGATCACAGCTTAGAAAATATTGGTTTTAAAAATTAATATTCTGCACTGATCTGGAAATTTGATTACATTGTTGGTGATATAGTGCATATATGCATAGAGAAAGGACTATCATCAGTGAGATGATATTTAATTATTATTTCTTTGGCTATTTTGAATAAATTGTCTAGACCTGGGGGGTCTCATTCTACTTGTGTAACCTTCTACAGTGATAAGGCATTGCTCATAAGTCCATATACCAGTCATATGATCAAATGAGAAGTAAAAGGGCAACATATAATATCACATCCACATCTTACCTACAATTAAATTTCAACAGATGGTTAGTATTTACATTTCCATGAAAAGATGTTCATGTGCCATTGAACTTGGTCAGTGTTCTATACTTTACCTTAGAATAATTTTCAATGCTTTGCCACAAGTGAAATAAAACTAAGCAATTCATGGCTTTATTCCCTTTTAAGTCTTGTGTTCTCAATCATTTGACCACAGGTCTATTGAGTTTTGTATTCTGCTTTTTGTTTTTGTTTTATTTATAGATATATTTTTTCTCTTTTTTTCTTTTTGGTATAAATAAAGTCTGATTTTTTTTATCCAGGTACCTCCTTGTTCTATTTTATAAAGAAGTAGATTAATGCTGTGTTTCAACCTCGACCATACAGTAATACTGTTATTTCTGTTATCTGATATTTCAGGAAATAAAATAAAAATTATTTTAAAGCACACAAAGAAACAATTTCTATTGATTTATAGTATATCTGGAAATTCATTAGGTTCATAAATTAATTTGATTGGTGTATACTAATTATACATGTAATGAATTTCATTTTGACACTTTCACACAAGATTTTCATTCATTTGATTATATTCAGATTCCTGGCTCTTTCTACACTCACACTGAAATATCTCCTCCTCCCAACTATGCCCTGTATACTTTCATATATTGTGTGTGTGTGCTGTGAGTGTACAATGTGTATGTGTTTGTGTATATGCATGGACATGTGTATACATATATATATATATATATATATATATATATATGTATGTGTGTATGTGTGTGCTTGTATGTATTTGTGCACTCTGTATGTGTGTGTGTCTTTCTATGTGATTTAGTGTCTGTTATTTATGGTCATATTGACAGCTTTTTCCTTAATCCTAATTCCTTTTATATGAGAAATTGTAATTTTTCTTTCCATTTTGGGAGACAAAAGATATTTTTTTATAAAATAAATAAGTAAATAAATCTCCCACTGATTTCTTCACTAACTTAATTTTCAACCACTTCAAGTTTAATCACTATAAATAGTACCCCTTGATAACTAATAAACAGAAATAATAACCATGAATAACTAATAACTGATGTCTGAATATTTTAAGAGTCCAATTCTTCAGCAAATAAGGCCTCACAACTATTGAATATTAATAGAAAATAACAAGGATTCATCGGACATATTACATTTTTATTACCACACTTTAAAACATGTAAATTCCTAATTAAGTATGACAAATCTATATCAACTTTAAAAATATAATGTACACAAAATTTAGATATCTTCTAAGCTATAATCTGAGTTTGAAAGAGGGAGAGGTAAAAGCAAAAGCAAAAGTATGTGTTTTTGCTAAGTGGCAATGATTTAATCAACAGAGAGACCATTTTTTCCAGATGTTACCCTTGGAGCATATTTGTGGCAGCTGTGCACATTTTCTTATATTATAGGAGCAGAAAAACACCCTTCTTTTAACTTCCATTTTTTCCCAGAGACAACATTGGCAGTGGAAATGGCTCTCTGAGCACAGATGCATGCAGAGATTTTAAAAGGTGGAGTAGGAAGTAGGGGTGCTGGAAGGCTTTGGAGCAGCATTCAGAAAATCAAAAATGAACAGTTAAGTGTATTCAGACTCCTCTAAGTATTATTGTGTCTTCTCCCTTCAGACTTGCACTATAGAAAGTTTATATAGAAACATCCAGGTCTTTTTTTTTTTTTTTTTTTTTTTTTCATAGTTGGCTTTTGCCACCACCCTAATGGCATGCTGGAGTCAAACTCAGGGCAGAGCCTCACCTCAGAGTAATGGCCACACAGGAAAAGTTCTCCCCTGCCCTCCACAGCCCCTTCTCTTGCCCCAGTTTGCCCTCTCTTTTATAAGCCATGTGGCGCATAATCTTTATTCCCTCAACAAATCTGCTCACAAAAAAGATTTTATTTTCTCATGAATTTATATCCAAATGTTATCTCTCTAAAGTTTATTTGCATTTTAAACCTTATCTCAGACTGTGGAAGCAAAGAATTTAACACCCTGTTAAGGGGATTTTAAGCATCACTTGGCAGGCAGGAGAATGTTTTCTATGAGTAAATCCTTTTTCTGCTTTTCTGAAATTGTATTTTCTGTACTGGCTTCTCCAGGTGGGATGGGAAAAGGGCTTAGAAATAAAATCACTAAGGTTTAGGGACAGGAGAACATGACTTCAGATCCCTGCTTTTGCTACTTTCTGAACTGGAGAAATTCATTCAATCTCTTACTTCCCTTTTCTAATAAGTAATTTAAGTAATATAACCTACCCTTCATGGTTACTGTGAAAACTGAGCAGATTATTGACTCGTGTGTGTGTGTGTGTGTGTGTGTGTGTGTGTGTGTGTGTTATAATGGCCACTATTTTTGGGGGGTTAGTTCAGTTTGGGTGGAGGAATTGAGTAATCCATTAGTCTTTGGTTTCTGCGTATCTCTTATCCATGCTAATATGAAAGGCTTGTGAACTGTCAAACATTCATCACCTTATGTGACCACCTGTGTTCAGTATTCCCACATAAGCACTTGCCTGTCACATCATAGGATTTTCATTATCCCTGTTTTCTTTAGGACTGTTTGGCTTCCCTCTGACAAGAGATAATATCTAAGAACAGAAACCTTCACACCGAGGAAGAAAAATCTGGGCTGAGAACATTATCTATAAACTCACAGGCTATCCCAGTATCAGGAATACAAACATTCAAATTGAACAGTTTCTTAAACTGAGAAAGCAGATCCAATGCTAAGCCTCCTGTTAATGAGCTTTGGGAAATAACAGACTTACTTGTACTATCCACTGGTAATTTCAAAACTTTCCTATTTGAAGATAATATCATCAGTCTACCTAATAACTTAATAGTTAAGATTTTCACTATTTTATAATTTTGCACATGTAAAATATGCGTAATGACTACTCTTACCTTCCATATCCCTGAAACCCTAGTAGATTTTTTTACCAGCCCTAAATTGTTCTTTCTTACTCATGTCCATTAATTTTGTTTTCTGACCTTCTCATATTAAACAGTATCACCTAGGTCATTATCCCCTGGAGCATGGTGGGTCCAGAAGAGGAAAAACAGTAGAAAACAATGACTTTTCCTTTTCTAAAATGCAATGAGAGCCAGTAGTTCCCAGATAGAACACAGGGAACTCCATCAGTCCACCCACTTCCTTGACTGTTGGCAGATAGGGTCTGTCTTGTGTATGACCAGTGTAGGTAACAGCAGTTAATGTAAGTTAGTGATAGCAGTAGTATCAAATCTAGGGAACTTTGGTTATTAGCCTTTACATTTTCTTTTGGTTTTTATATACTTCCTTTTATTCTGCAGTGTTCTCTGAGACTTAGAACTAGGCGATGTAAATGACTTACTTAAGATTGAGCTCATATCAGCCACTTATTTTTTAAAGTTGTTCCTGTGAGTCTCTCCATTCACAAGTATTCATTGTTGGAGTGGTATTTTCTGAGTAAAAATGTGAGCCACATTTGTCTATGAGTATAAGCACAGGTAATTAATTAGAAATCATTTCCTTTGAATGTTGTGCTCATCAGAAATGCTCACTAACTTTGACCTACTACCTCCTTACACCCTCCTCAGACTCTGTACAGTTGTTTGGGATGGTTTGGAAGCCATTCAGGAAGACAATTGTTTCCTTCCTCCTTATATTTAAGTCACTACTGGAGGGTTAGTCATATTTCAGGTTCAAAATAGGCATTATTTTGAGAATTATTAATTTAGTATCTTAAACACTGAGCAATTATTAGTTCACACATTTTTTTAAAATTCAAACTTAATTTATGATGGATATTTTAGATCTTCTCCATCCTCGTTCACACAAGGAAAGACATGAGAATACACATCTTCCAGTTCATCTTACTCATCAAAAAATAGGACTGTGAATTTTGTTGATCGTATGACTAGAATTTATTTGTGACTCATGAATGGAGTCAGCCTTTATTCCTAGAATATAATAAAGGTTCCCACTCGAGAAGAGTAAAGCAGTTGGCTCTCTGAGGAGGCTACCAGGAAACAGACTGAAAACCCAGGCTACTTCAGCTTCTTTTCCTCTGAGAGTTACACCAAAACAAAATCCCTTGTTGTTTGTGGTGCTGGGCATTCATCCAAGGTTTTATTCATCTCTTACTCTCTATGTTCAAGCTATGTACCCATATCTAGACTTTTTTTTATTGTCCTGTTACAGGTCTGTTGCAATGTCTTACTTTGAGGAAAAGGAGCATAAGCAAAATCAAAAGTTGTCTGTTTGGAGTTTTATCTAGTTCCTTAATACTTCTTTTGACCACATAGCAGTTTTGAATAATGAATCCTTTGGGCCTGAGGCTCGCTTGCCCAATGCAACAACTCTTTCACAAATTGGCCTATCATTAGCAACACAAATATTAATTATTAGAAGAGTAAGTTCTAAGGCTGTAAGGGGACATCTAGCAGGGTTAATGAAAACACTTAGGAGTATATCTGTAGTACCTGCTTCAGAAAATAATTTAACCATAATATAAAATTCAAATAATCACAAAGGGAAACTAATTTCACTATATTAACAAAAGCATTTTCATATCAAGTACCACAAAAGTAGATACTAGACAAAAAAGGAAATTCAGAACTCTTCTGTAGGGTTCAGAATGTGCTAGATTTTATAGAATCAGCAGATGTGAACGTTAATAAAGAGAATAAAAATTACAATTTACACCATTCTATGATTAAAGTGTTAGGATATCAAAAATTAATTTTTGCTCTCATATGTCATCTTTTACTGCTGGAGTGAACACATTAATTAATGAGGATGATAGGAGTGGGCTGTATTTTCTATATATTAATAAAAATTTCACTACATTTTAATTTTTCTCACATGAAAAAGTAAAAACTATGATATATCTGTAAATTGGCACTTTGTAATGTAATAGAGAGATAGTCTATTGTCCCTTATAGAAAGCAATAAAGTATATATTTTATAAATCAAGTCCAAATAGAGAATGAAGATGTGTGTGTGTGTGTGTGTGTGTGTGTGTGTGTGTGTGTGTGTGTGTGTGTATCACTTAGGGAGAAAAAGAAAGCATACACTTATTTGGAACTCAATTTTGTCAACAATGTAATCTAGTAAGTGTTTATTGTAATTTTGTTAAATATCAGGCACCAAATTTGAATCTTCCTCCAGTAGATAATTGTAAAATTGTCAGGGAATAAGCAATGAGATATTTCTGTTGCTTTATTTAACAGAATACCACTTTTGCTTGTTAACAAGTCAATAAATTTATACAATATAGTAACAATAAAAATATAAGCAATATTTTGTTTGAAAAACTAGAAACAAGAATTTGATTCATGCTTTGTATCTATTTGTTTGCAAACTATTATCTAAATGAATCCTCTCATGTGGTGTGATATGTTACATATTTAATAAAACCTGAAATATCAAGAGATCAACACACAGTCAAAAAGCAGGCAGAAATCTCAGTGATTTGTGGTCTCAGAGTACAAGGTCAAACAGCTGGGCTTCAATGGCACACACCTTTAATCCTAGCACAGGGAAAGCCAGGAGTTGTGTCCTATGCCCTTATTCCCATAAATTCAGAGGCAGAGCCCTTTCTGTGCTTTGTGACTTCCAGGCTAACTACAAAATAGAGTTCCTGCATCTAATCCTAAACTGGATGGGATACAGCTGGCAAGAAGGGCATTTATGATGATGTAGGAAACCACAGAAGTGACCAGGAGTGAGGTTGAGGAAGTTGAAAGATAGTTGAGTGAGAATTGACTTTGGCGTTTTCTCTCTCCAATGCTTTAGTCTTTCCCAGATATTTGACTCTGAGTCTCTTTAAACACAATCTGAATTTGTGCAACACTCTAGGGAAAGTTTATTTACTCAATCTATTAATTCATATACTTCAATTCAACATATGTGTTCTAAATTTTATTCTAAAACTGTAAAAAGCAGAAATCAAAATAAAACACTTTAAAATACTTATTTCTAAAATTTACATTTGTTTTTGTAAAAAAATATATGAATCATTAGCTGCTAAGGAAGTGGTTACATATAGAAGGAAGAATTATCTGTAAAATTATTGGAATGTAGAGAAATAATTTTTGATGAAAATAAACAAATATTTGCAAATAATTCTGAAAGAGAAGTACAAAATTAAATTTGGCTTTATATTATTTATTTTCTGCTGGTGATGTTTTAAAACACTTTGACCCAAAACAATGAAAGAGTTTATTTTGTCTTAGAGTCCTGGAACAATAAGTCTATTATGGTGAGGAAGCATTACAGTAGTCTATCAGAACAGGATACTAGGAGTTCATGCCTTTAACACAAGCATTTTAAGCCCAGCAAGTGAACTGGAAACAGGACAAGGGTGAATCATCTCAAAGACCATTGCCAGGGATATACTTCCTCCAGCAAGACTGCCCCACCTAATCCTCTCCAATAACAGCCATAAATTAGAAATTAATTCTTTAAAACTCATGGTTATGGGGAACATTTCTAATTCAAAGTGTCACTCTGGCAGAAATGGAGCACAAAAGAATCCAAAATATGAGTAGAGGTGACTTATTACAATTAAAGGAAAACAATACACATACTAGACTTGGCAATGCCAGATACCTTCAACCTTATTCAATTAATATAGGCTACTAAGGTATGCTGAAAGCTAGGGAAATAATCTTCTCGAGGACAGAATGCATGAACTCATTATGAAATATCAAATGGCCAGCACTGAAAACATATATATAAGTGTCACTGTAAGGAATGAGTTGTCAGTATTTATATATGTAAAATATTCACAAATACATGCAACAAAAATAAGATAATATGAAGGGGAATATGGGTAGTCCTAAAGGGAAGAAATAGGGAGATGTGTAATTATGCACTAAGCTTAAGAAAATAAAAGAAATTAAAAACAGTTGTTATTCAATATAGGATATTTTATTGGTAAATAATTTATACATACTCATGTACTTGGAGAGAAGAAAATCATGCCATACCTGCATTTTAGTCCATTTTCCAATCATTATTGATGTAACTATGGCAGAAGAAGGAAGGTCAAAGAAGAAGATAAAGCCTGGGGGCAGACATGGGACGAGCCAATAACGGAAACAAAGGAGGAAGAAAAAAAAATTTAACAAAAAAGTGTGAAATACAAATGCATTTTTATAACTCTCCATGTGTCTTCATCAGCTAATTGCTGTAATTACTTTATGGGAGCCTTGTTAATGTGTCAACTTGCTAATTACTTTTTTATTTTTTCTAATATTCTTTTACATACACTTTATTGTATTTTTAAGAGTGCAGTATGAGCAGATATCAGCCTTTAGTTCAAATCTAAGTGGCACAAAAATATTAAGCAATGTAAATTAAGTATAAATAGATTAAATTATTTGAGATTAATGTTTGCTTCTGTTCCAAGAAAGTCTCTGTAATGTTCTGACACAAAGACTCTACAATGCCTACTAATTACTCAGCTGAGCATCATTAATGGGGCAGTATTTATTTCTAATGGCTTTCTAGAGCCAGCTTTAGTGGGAGAATTTTAATCAACAAAAGTAAGGCAAAGGTTACTCCAGTCCAAATAACTATATGTTATCAACAATAAAAGCAATGAGTTTACTTGTGAAAAAACAAAAACAAAAAAAAAAAAAACCACAACTTTTACTCTAAGTCCTGTTTTATGGAATCATACTTGAATAAAGCAAGTGATTCCAATGCTAATAGAAGCAAAAGCCAGACTATCTTAAGAGAAAATGCATTTCCCCTTCAAGTGTGTTCTCAGAATTACTTTATTTTCAACCATTAACAAAACTGATGCATGCATATAGCTAACAGTACATGAAAAGAAAGGAATTTCCTATGTGTTATGTGGTCATTGTTCTGAGTCATTCAAGTGTGTGATGTTGCCTATTTTAACTGTAAGGCATTTTCTTCCTGTGCTGCCACCAAATCTGAGTTTTATACCATCTTAAACAGTCCGGGTAGCTCCATCACCAATGGCTGCCTTCTCTAACCCTTGATGGAGACCAGATAGAGCTTGCTTGCAGTAGTCATAGAAAGTTTGAACAAATAACATGCATTACTAATACTTTATCTTTTAAACTAGAAAAAGAAAGGCAACACTTACTATGGGCAACATGCTGTTGCATATTTTTCTTTTAAAAAAATTAGATTTAATTTAGAAACCCATCAAATAAAAAGCAAGTACGACTTGTATAATGAATTTGTGTTTTTTTGAGTTGTACATAAAAGTGAAATTAAAAGATTAAAATGATTTATTTCCTCACCTAAATATTTTCTGTTATCCTAGTGCATCTATGCTTTTGGTGACTTTATTAATATTATTATTGAAATCATTAAAATTTTTAAATATGGGCAGAACAGAAGAGTAATGATGCTTAGCGTCAAATTAACTAAAGAGATCATTTGACTTTTTCCCAAAAAATACTTTCCATCTAGTATTACTAGAAATGAAAGAATTATTTGGGTATTTGTTTCTTCATGATAGCTTGGGAAGATTTATCACTAGTTCAGTCTGACAAATTCAAATTAAGAGATCATTTTTTCTTCAGCAAACTGGAAAAGACAATTGTAATTGATTTTCAGATTTTTATAGATAACTGCTAATTAAATGAACATTACATATTTGAGATGCTTAAATTTATTTTATTATAAATATCTGTGTTAAAATATCTTTTTGCAAGGGGAAGGTTTTATTATGAATAAGAAAGAGAAAATATCCAGAGGCACCTGGAGCAATTCAGAGCAGAGAGGATGAAGAGCAGACTGGACATGAACAGGGCTGTGTGTAAGACAAAAGAACATAGCAGGGGAATAGCAATAGTAAGAGATGGAAAGAAGAGCAATAGCAAAAGAGAGTATGCAGTGGACAAAGTGAATAGCTGGAGAGAGGGACAAGCCAGGAGGCCAGCATGGACTTTGATATTCAAATTTATGCTTAATTTACATTGCTTAATATTTTTGTGCCACTTAGATTTGAACTAAAGGCTGATATCATAGGTATCCATATGTCCCTTAGGCCAGATGTAAGAGAATAGTTCCTTTAGGTGGATGGGAATCTGTTTCATAAGTTCATTAGTAATGCTAGATTTTATCTATAGAAATCCTTCTATGGTCCATTCTGAATAATTGAACTTCCTGAGAACTAGTGTGTGTGTGTGTGTGTGTGTGTGTGTGTGTGTGTGTGTACAACTTCATAAATGAAATCTGCTGGGCTTGCTTTGTTATATATATATATATATATATATATATATATATATATATATATATAGTTTTAGGGCTGACAATAATGCATTCAGCAATCAATAAGGTGGTTTATTCATGGTAGAGGCTAGTTCTTATTCTTTCATTAATCCTTAGTTGTCTTTAATTCTTTGACTTACAGTGGGCGTCTTAAAATTTATCTCTTCCCAGGTTAATAAGGACATTTAATATTGCCATTGTTTCAGACTTGTTTGTACACTCATTTCTAGGAGACAGCATGTATATTGATATTTGTATGAACATAGCATGCTACATTTACACATACACATACATAAAAAATAGGATATACAGCACAACAGATGATACAGGTATTAAAATTTGAAAGGTGATGAAAAGATGAATAAAATGTAACATTTTCCATAATAGTTTAATAAAATTTTATTTTCAAGAAATATAACAAATATTTATTTTATGCTTGGAACTAGAAAATAAGAGTGGACAAAACAGTGATTGATACAGACCCTTGAATACTTATAGGTAAATGTTAGGTATGCTGTTAGAATATTTCACAAAATAGTAAATGGAGGAAAATAGAAATATATAAAATAAAGATAGTATTCTGTCTTTGTCGGTTTTATTCTATATTAAAAATTCATAGGCAATAGAGTTGGGAATTTAAAAACAATAACATTTTATTTGACTCACATTTCTGGAGATGAGTAAATCTAACAGAAAATTATATCTGATGAGTGCCTTCTCATTTTGTGCCTTAAGAAAGGCAAAAGGAAGTTTGAGTACAAATTGGAAATAGTTTATTCCTGAGACAATAGCATTTTCCAAGCAGATCAATGCTTTCCTCCCACTCTATCCTTTCTCTTCTTTCAAATGTCTCACTCCTTTGTGACAACATATGGCATTTAAATGTCAATGACTTTTAGAAGAAATCTTCAAAGTGGTGCTGTGTAATAAACATTTTCAGAGTTGTATAGCTTTCTGCGCTGGATGTGTGCCTGGGCAGAGCAATCATGTTTGGGTTGTCATAGCAGGGTCTGCTGTTATATTCTGTAGCACTTCTCATTTATTTCATTCTTAGAATATCACATGGTCCTATATGTGTTATTGATGCTATGGATACAAGTAAAATAAGCCTGAGTCTTGAAAAAGGAACAATAGTCTTACTGATATTTCACTTACCTCCCCCAAAATGTCACTGACCAGGCACAAGGAAGAAAAATATATGCAAATAAAGCTTTAAAAAGATTTTGAAAAGATTGTAAAATTACTTGGTAAAGTAGAGTCATTTGGTGGCACAGATTGAATACCATGCAAATATGCTGATAATGAGAGGGTATTTTTCAAAAAGGTAATAAAACTTCTTCACAATGTCTAGAATTATAGAAAAATACTATTAAAATTATGAAGAAAGGTACATCTTTAATGAAAGCTTTCAGTGTGCAAGACTAAAGCATAATAAGTAGTCTGTGGTTATTTGACTATAATTTGAGAAGACATTGGGTAATATAGGGAAGAGTATAGGATCTTGCCTAAGAATATGTACTGAGGAGTGATAATCAGGTTTGCCTTGTGAAGAATCACTCATCACACCGATGTAGTGATAAGAAACATAAAGGGTAATAGATATACACAAAAGAGGATTAGGTGACATAATTATGTAATTCACATTTTACTTTTTTTCTTCTTTTTAAATTATATAACATGAACCTTACATAAATGTCCATATATATGTACATATACACAGGAATGAATGAAATGGTGATATATAACACACTGAGGGCTGGAGGAATGGCTAAGTAGTTAAAAATGATTTTTAACTACTGGTAACTCAGACAAAAAAAATCCAGGTTCAATTTCCTTCATAGAATTTGAACCTCTAGTTTTACATGCATATGGCGCACAGATAAACATGCATACACATAAATCAAAAATAAATAAAATTAAAAATATTGCACAATTTTAAACTTAATTCATCATGTATCCAGAAGATAGTCATTGCATCTCAGATGGAAACCAGTAATTCGATTTTCTTCAATGTCATTGTAATTGCCAGAATTTCCTGCTACAGCCTTTCAATTTTCTTATCCCACTTTCTTGCTTATTTCGCATATAGACAATTGGAAAGTATATGACTTTTTGTAACTTAAAGTGCAGGATGTATCTCTCCTCACAAGCCAAAGGAAAAACATCATTACTTGATGCTTTCATACAATTGCATTGGTCTAAATGACGACCCCACTGACAATCAAGAAAATATACAAAAATAGCTATAGCTAGTGATGAGGTCAGAGAAGAAGTCTAGTTAAACAAATTCTCACCTAGCCAAGCAAGAGTAATAGTGCTTGATTTCAAGTACAACATCCAGAATTTATCTGTTAAACCATTCATTCTTTCCTACCTACTTTCTACCTTTCTTATTTCCCCAGTGCCAATATTACTGATGACTCACATATTAAGCACAGGAGTCAGTTATAATTCTTTGTTATATTCAGTATAAAACTCAAGTTCAATCTAAGTATATTAATTCCACTGAGTTGTTAGTATTGACACCTTACAGAAATAATTACATCTGACAGAAGACTGATTTCTAAAATGTATAGAGAACTCAAGAAACTAGAGCCCAAAAGACTAAATAACCCAATTAAAAAAGGGGTTCAGAGCTAAAAAGGGAAATCTTAACATAAGAATTACAAATAACTCGCTAAGGAGAATGTTGTCCATTTCCATCCATTTGCCTGCGAATTTTAGGATATCATTTTTTTTTCTTACTGCTGAGTAGTATTCCATTTTGTATATGTACCACAGTTTGTTAATCCATTCTTCATTTGAGAGGCATCAAGGTTTTATCCAGGTTCTTGCTATTACTAATAATATTGTCATGAACATAGTCGAGCTATTGTCTTTGGGTTGAATGTGAGTCCTTTGGGGTATATGCCCAATATAGTGGTATTGCTGGATCCTTGGGGAGATTGATTGCTTGATTAAAATTTCTGAAAAAAAAACAAGGTCTTTCTTTACTATTTCTCACTTTTCCAATATTATTCATTTTTATACAGATATAAAACATCCTTTTTCTAATATTTTTCTTAGTTTCATCTCTCTACTTCTTTTATTCCTGTATGTTATTAATTTGTTTTTAGTTTTATTTGTGCATTCAAATGTTTTTCATGTATTTAATATTTACCAAATAATATAAATGGAAAGACATACTTTTCTGTTTAGTCCTATATCTTCATCTAATTTTAACTTCTAAAAAAATTTTTAAAAGGTGTGATGATTGTGAACACACAAAAATATTCAGTTTTATTTTTCATTAGATATAGAATCTTACTACATAGAACCAGTTGGCTTCACTTTTTTAATCTTCCTGACTTAGATACAGTCATTTTGGTTTTACAGGCCCAAGACACTGTCATAGCCTCAGTATTCTGTGCTTGATAAATTCAAGGAATGTAAATAGCACAGAAATATACATATAATTATATATATATATATCCACCATGATGAGAAATGAAAAGCCCAATTAGATAGTTTTCTGACCTACTCAGTAAAGTGATTGGTTATACTAAGACAGAGACTTGGGCAGAAACCAACACACAAAATTCAGGTACAAAAGTCAAATTGCAAGTGACCAAATAAAGAGTCAGACAGCCTTACAAAAAAAGAAAAAAAAAACTTTGCATTTGATACTGAGATATTTAGTGTTCCATTACCATATTATTAATTAGACATGGCACATTGAAATAAAAATGCAGTTAATTCAATTAACTTCTATATTAATATTTATAAATATAGATATAGAGAGAGTATATTGAAATAGTTTCATTAGGAAATATGAGATATATTCCTGGACTTTGAAATAATGAAAATCTTCCCTGATAGTTGGTCTGTGCTTTGAATGATTCCTGTTGAATCTGATTAACTATACATGGGATTTTATATCAAGTATAAATATTGAGCTTGTTTCTCACAACACTGATTATTATAAACTACTTGCTCAGCTCATGACTCATGGCTAGAGTGGGACATAATACATGTAATTATTTGGAAACAAATGTCTAACTCTTGTATTTTCTTCACTGAGAAATATGGTTCACTTTTTACAAATATCTTAGGCTGGTCATAGTAGTTAAATACTTGATCAAATGCTATTCTAAATGATTTGTAAAATTTTCTAGAAAAATAATGAAAATAAATGCCAAGCGAGGGCAAATGGTCAGAAAACAGACCCTTCAAAACTGAATTGCAGCCCTTTCCTTAGCTTCAAGACTGTGAGCCTTCTCATCAGAATTTGTACTTTGTCAAGTTGCATTTCTTTATGAACTAAATTCTACTATTCTATTTTTCTCAACATCTTTCACTTAAAAAGAATTTGGTTCCAATAACTCTTCTCAAGTAGCAGGATTGTAAGGTGAATTTTCTTTCTGCTTCTGGGTTTCATTGGATTTAAATATATTAATGACTTCATTTCTTCTGTGGCAATAAAACTATATTCATGAGATTTTACTATCAGACATGCCTAGTCAAATTCTGATAATAGAAAGCTCTCTTGATGTCCAGGTATATGATATCTGAAAACACCTTTTTAAAAAGCAAGGTAGTGTGTAAATTCCAACAGCTTTTTTCTCATCACATTTTCAAAGTCAGGAAAGGAGAGGTTGAACTCAGAACTTATCCTTCCCAGAGAAGTATTTTATAATAACCAGAAAGTCTTTGGTTTTCCCTAAATAGACACTTATATCCTGTATCTGGAGAGGTGATGCTATTAAAAACCTGAAGTCAGAAACTCCTGTCCCAAGTGACAGAATTATAATAAAAAATGAAATTTCAATATCACAAACAGAGTCTACTTTTAAAATGAGGAAATTGTTTGAGAGTAAATATAATCATTAAAGTTAGAATGTGAATGGACACAAGATACATATGTAGCTGGGTATAGAAAAACCTAAAATATGTTTATTTTTATTGACCAAAAAGCAAACTTCCCATTCCTATTTTTAGATTTTAATTTCTTACAATTAAGTTGTGAATATGAACTGTTTAAAAGGACTGTATGTAATATTTACTTTTGTTGGTTGTTTGTAATACAAACTGAACTGTGGCTTGTAGTACAATAGTTGAAGTTATAGATAGGTCTTGGTTTACATAATGGAAAGTAGTAAGAGTTGTCTTAGAAATGAGAATATTAGGGTAGATTAGAATCTGCTTACATTTTAAAAATGTATGGACTAGAAAGATACATATTTCATCTTGACAGTGAAAGGAGATCTTTAGCATCCTTTATGTACTCTGAAGTAACCCTTCTCTGTTGGTTTGACCTTGCGGTGGAAATACTGCTACTAACATGGAAAATTAAATGCCATATGTGTAATTGTATACTAGGGTTGGTGAGGCTAAGTAAGTAGTTCTCACTTGTCAATAGCAAAATAAGAGTGATAACATGAAAACAGGTCAGGCAAAACAGCACCAAAAGCAAAGTAGTTCCCATTCCCACACTGTACAGTTTATCATGATATTCCTATAAGTAAAGTAAATAAAAAGTCTGCTAAGCTCTTTCTTGATTTGTATATGCATAAAAGTACAAAGGAAAAAAGCAATAGTATAGCATGAATCAGAAGAAAAAGTTGGAACCCTACACTCAATTTCAATAGTAGAGTCAGTTTATAGACCTAGGATGTCTTGAATAAATGGGAGATTGGATTGCCTTGAGTAAAGACTACTATATACTGCCAAGCTTTATAAGATAAAATTTTTATTCATTTGCTCCGAGGAGACTTGTCAACTTTCACTACAGTATTAGTAAATTGGAAAATAAAATATTCAGATATTATAAGGATTATTGGATCTTATATCTTAATTGACATTGATTGCAGGAGACTTTGACCATTACCATTTCACATTGTCAGAGGCAGTGGGGCTTAAAAAACAAATAGAATCTTGCCCAGATCAGACACAGAGAGGGTCATTTGTGTTCCTAAATATATCCTGTTATTTTTGCCAGTTATGGAATGAATACAAAGACGTATTAAATAGTAAGAAATTTATCAGATTGGCTCCCTGACTGGTTACATAAAGTCTGCTATTATGAGAAACCACAAATAAAAATCAGTAGATTTTCTCTAACTAGAAAAATTGTCACACAGAAAAACAGGTCTTGAAGGAATTGAAATGTGGTGTGTTTCTGAAAAACATTATAGAAACTCTGGAATAATTGCTACCATATTTCCATTCAATTACTATATCTTTCCTCCACATAATAAAAAATAATGTGAATGACATTCAATAGTTACATACCATATTCCAGGGAATGTACTTGTTTTGGTTCAAGGAACAAAAATTGTACTGTGTACAAACTATACTTGATCAAGGTTAGTGAACATAGTGTCATTCTACATTTTCTCTATTTTGTAATGGGCACACTTCATAACTAAATGTATATATATTTGCAAAGTGAAACATAATGAGTCTATATACAAATTGTTTAGGGTAAAGATTATGCATAGCCTTATAATGTGGACTTCTACTATCACAACTGATTTTTATGTGGCAAAAAGTTGCCTAACTTCCTGAATCATAGACAGTAACTGGTCCCCAAAATGGAACCATTTTCTTAGAGATCCTCCAGTTCAGTGTCTATTGGACCATATGGAATGACTGCTATTGTGGAAGGAAGAGTTTTATGTTATCGAGAAAATAGGTACTCTGGGTATGCTCTGCCCTATTTATATGGCACACTTCTCTCAAAACTGCCATCAATGGACTTATTCAATGCCTATTCATTGACTCATGCCATTCACCATAGAAATACTTCTGAGGCAGGGATTCATGATGCATCAAATTAGACATGGCTGCTAGTTTATGTTAATGGAATTCACTGTTCTTACCCACCATCATGAAAGAATCATTTCTATAGAACAGTAGAAAGGCATTTTGAATACTCATGAAGAATACATGAAAAGTAAAAAGTTTTATATCATATTAGGGTGTTATCACTGACTACTTTATATTATTATAAAGGTTACTAACAATAGAGGTAAGAAATGAATACAATTGAGAAGTCTGTATGCTTTTTGGTGAAAAACTTTGCTTATTTTAAGGGTAATTGAATCATGTTTGATGGAATTATGACATTATTTTCTTCCCTAGGATATTAGGCATATTTCAATGGGATGATAGGAAGATGATATATGTATGTATGTATGTATATATGTACATATATATATGCTTGACAAGAGGTGACTTTTGATATTTAATTTTATTTTAGATACCAACTACTTTACTTGGAAGCAATGGGAATGTGAACTGATGTTCCCTGAAAATGTAGTATGTACTTTTAAGATTCTGCAGCTTGATTGACTGGTGAGAGCTTCATGGTATGGAGAGTTAGAA
This sequence comes from Sigmodon hispidus, assembly GCA_004025045.1. NCBI lineage: Eukaryota > Metazoa > Chordata > Mammalia > Rodentia > Cricetidae > Sigmodon > Sigmodon hispidus. The sequence continues at coordinate 45,245 of PVIH01014823.1, forward strand.
AGTTGAAGATCCACAGCCAAAATTATTACATTCTTTTTATTTACTTTAGTAGTCATCAAAACTCTCTGTATTTGTCTTAAATAATTTTTATTATTATGTCATAAAAATGTTTAGAATAATTTGGCTTATTAACTAACTTCTACCAATACAAAAGTTATGAATGTTTCTGGATGCCATCAAAACACTTCAGAATAGATTTTCTATTTTGTTATGAACTGCCTACCTGTTTTCTACACTCATGTATTTGGTAAATGCATTAACACATGTCTTTTGTTCTGTGATATGAAAGGTGATGTAACTAACCTCTTCCATTGTGGATCATATCATTCAGGTACACAAGAATCCATGCTTCTGTGTCATGCATAATCCCATTTGTTTTAGACTCAACTATCTCTGATAACATTTCAATGAGAACTGTTTTGTGGTGGAAGCACTAACATATTTGCTTCAAGATTATTCTGGGTGTTTCAGGGAAGGCATCCTTGTGTTGCTAACATTTAAATGACTAAATCAGGTTCCTCTCCAAAGATTAGTGGGAAGCTGTGATAGTTAAACTTAGTATTGACTAAATTTGATTAAAAGTCACCATGAAAACACAGCTCTGGGTATGCCTCTGGGGGTGTTTCTACTGAGGTTTAACTGAGAACAGAGTTTTCCTGAATATGGAGGCACTAAAATGGGGTGATAATGTGGAGTTTAGAAATGGATAGAAAGGAGAAAATAAGCTCAAAATCAGCATTTTTCCCTTCCCCATTCTGATAACATATGCAATTCAGCTAGATAACTGTGGCCATGTCTTTCCTTCAATAGAACCAGAAGCTATGAGCCACCACAAACTCTTTCATTCCTTAGGGCTGTGATCAGATATTTTATTACAGAAGTGAGAAAAGGAACTAATATAGAGACATTTCTGGAATATGATCAGGTGCCCTGAGAGAAAACAAAATTGTTGCAGATGACGTGCAAAGGTATTAATGAAAATGAAGACATAAAAAAAATAGGAATGACAACAGAGCAAAAACTAAACACATTAGGACAACGATTAAAATCTGTAGTTCCATACTTGTACTATCTGAGGTCTGTGTTAGAGTCATATGAGCTCTAAAATGTTCTAAATGTCTCTGTGGTCTTACCAGCTGTGCTCTCTGATGATATGTCTTTCTGGCCTGTCACTGATACATTTTTTTTTTACTGTCTTCAACTTTCAATAACAGATGCACCAGCTTCTTTTCATCTCATATTGCTCAAGTTTACAATGAAGCTTCATCTTCTCTTTCATAGTTGCAATACACCATCCTTTCTGGGACTGTCTGAAGGCTATCTGACCATGCTTGGGATTGTAGGTCATCTCAATGTTCTTTTGAAATTCATAACTTCTTCTCTTCATGTCCAAACCAAAAACATCCTATGGACCAGGATCTAGGTTTGCTGTCATTCAGAATGTAGGAAGGGCACAATTGGTCATGGCTACTATGATCTTTGAAAATCACGGCAAATAGACTCTATAAGGTCCTGACTATAAATATGGATGCAAACACTCATAAATGTGAGTTAAAATCTAAATCCATGGTTTCAAATTTATATTTTTTCTACAATATGAATATTTTAAACACAGCTTCCTACAAAGTCACAGAGAATAGGGAAAAGGTAGATAAGTAATTTTCTTTTTACAATCTAATATGAAAGTATCTCAGTTACATGTAAAATGTCAGTTTCCACCTAAACCCTAAGGATCACTGTTGTCTAACTACATTGTTGATGTAATTCCTATCATCTAAGTTTGTTCCAGAGTTCATCCTTAATATCATTAATCATTCTTTGCAAGGATTCTATATAAATGCATATATATATATATATATACATATATATACCTTGTAGTCTCAGAAACAATTATTTAATTAGTATTATTATATTCTGCTGGTCATTATTAGTTTCTGTGACAAATGCGTAATTCTGACAACTACAGAGAAGGAGGTATTCCTATTTGTTTGCAGTTTTACAAGTTTCAGTCAATGTTTAATTGACTCAACCTATGTGGTGTAAAATATCCTGGAAACATATAATACAGAATGTTAAAAGATATACAGGAAGAGGTATGGGTAAATATTCTTTAAAGCTATTGCCCAGTGACTTCATTCCTTCAACCATTTCTAACATTTTTCTGTACTTTCTAACGTTTTTTAAAAGAAATAGTGTGATAGGAGAAATAATCATACTCAAGACCAAAATCAATAAAATTGATACAAAGAAAACAATTACAAAGAATCAATGAAACAAAGAGTTGTTTTTTAGATAAAAATCAAGAGAATTAAAACCTTATTCAAATAACCAAAAGACACAGAAAGAATATCCAAATTATCAATTTAGAAATAAAAAGGGAAACTTAACAACAGATACTGAGGAAATCCAGAGAATCATTATGTCATACTTTAAAACTGTACCCCACAAAATTAGGAAACCTAAAAAAATTGGACAGCTTTCTGGATAGTTACCAATTACCAAAATCAAATTAAGACCAGATTAATGACTAATATAGAACTATAGCACTTAAGGAAATAGAAGCAGTTATTAAAGGTCCCCAACCAAAAAAGAAAGTCCAAAGCAAAATGTTTCCAGCACAGCATTTTACATGTCAAATACCAGTATTCTTCAAATTGTTCCAGACAATAGAAACAGAAGAAACATTACTAACTGTTTTTATGAGGCTAGAGTCACCTTAGTACTCAAAGTATACAAAGTCTTAACAACAACAAAAAAAGATAATTGAAGACCAATCTCCCTCATGAGCAGTGAAGCAAAAATACACAAAAAAATACTGGCAAACTGAAGCAAAGAGCTTAAAAACTTCACAATAATTAATGAGCCTTCATCCCAAAGATGCAGAAAGGGTTTGCCATCTAAAAATCTGTCAGTATCATCCACCATATAAATAAACTGAAAGAAAAGAACCACATTATCATCACTTTAGATACTGAAATGCCTTTAACAAAATTCACCACACCTTCACGATACAGATCTTGGAGAGATCCTAGATTCAAGGAACACACCTAATCATAGTAAATGCAATAGTCAATATCAAACTAAATGGAAAGAGAGTAAAAGTGATCTCACTAAAATCAAGAACAAGAGAAGGGTGATTACTCTCCCCATATCTATTCAATATAGTGTTCAAAGTTCTGTCTACAGCAAAAAGACAATAAAAGGAGATCAAAGGAGTACAAATTAGAAAGGAAGAAGTCAATCTTTTGATATATTCAGATCAAATGATAGTATGCAAAAAATTATCAGGGAAATTTTACATTTAATAAATACCTTTAGCAATGGGTCAAGAAAAGAAATGGGATAGAGAGCTAAATATAGAAACAAATAATCTCAAATGGCCAAAAGAGCTTTGAGAATTGCTAACAATCTTTAGCCATCAGAGAAATGCAAATCAGAAAAACTCTGAGATACCAGATTTTACTTGTCTGAATGGCTAAGATAAAAAACAGGCTATGCTGGAGGGATGTGGAGTAAGGAAACACTTCTCTACTCCTGGTGGAGATGTAAACTTGTACAGCCACTTTGGGAATCAGTATAGTGGTTTCACAGACAACTGGAAATCAATCTACCTTATGATCCAGCAATACCACTCTTGGGCATATTTAAAAAGGATACACATAATTTCCACAAGGACGTTTGCTCAACTATGTTCATAGTGGCATTATTTATAATAGCCAGAACCTAGAAATAATCTACATGCCCTTCAACTAAAGAATGGATTAACAAACTATGATACATCTATACAATGGAGTACTACTTAGCAGTAAAAATAATAATAATAATAATAATAATAATAATAATATACTAAAATTCATAGACAAATGGAGTGATTTAAAGAATATCCTCCAGGGTGAAGTATCACAAACCCCCCAAAATAAGCAAGAGAAATACTCACTCAAGATTTCCCAAGCTGCAAACCAACCACTGAACAGCATGGGATCTGATTAAAGTTAAGAGAGACATCTAGGGAGTCCCCTAGGAAAAGAAAATAGAAAGATCTCCTTAGCTAATTGGGAGCATAAGAGGCTGCAAACAAGAAAAAGTGGGAACAAATCATGAGAGAAGAAGATTGAATGAGAGGAACAACAAGGAGGGAGAGAAAAAAAAATGGAGATGTTAGTAGAGAAAGCCAATGTGGGATTAAAAATGACCGGTTGCTAGGGACACCTCCATGAACTCTCAGGTTGTCCCTAGCTAGATCTACAACCAGTAGTTGGTGTTGTAGTAAGTTTTCCTGAGTCCATTTGGGCCCAGAAGTTTGTGCCCTGGTCCATTGCAGCTTTTGTCCCCCCAAAGAAATGAATCAGACACTTATATACTTCATACTCTTTGGCCCATGTCTCAAGCACATTACTAGCTAGCTCTTTCATATTAATTCAACCCATTTCTATTAATTTGTCCACCACGTGGCCCTGCCCATGGCTCACCTATTTCTTACATATCTGTCTTCTTCTGGGGTCGGATGCAACTGACTAACTCCACCCTTCTCCTATCTGCCTGCCCTCTGATTCTCCACCCACTTCTACGGTGCTGTGCATAGGCCAGAACAGTTCTTTATTTACAGTACACAGAGAGCATTTCCACCACATCTCCTTTTTTCTGTGTAATTAAAAAGGAAGGTTTCAATTTCCATATAGCAAAATTACAACAGAACAGCTCTCAAGCAGAAATTACAGTCACAATTTCCTTTATAATTTTAATACAAAATTAAAGAGAATATTCCATTATCTACCTTGTCATTGTGATTCTAAAGTTTCATATCTAATATACCTTTTAAATTAAAATAACTATAACTATAATTATTAAACCTTCAACCACATCAAAGACCACAGAAGGATATAATATCCAAATAAACAGGAAGTGCAAGCAACTTCCAAAGTCTTGAAAATGACAGAGATGACACCTGTCTGCCTGGACAGTCACCCAAAGTTCTTTTGTAATGTTGGGGCATCCATCTTCAGCCTATATTGCCCAAAGTCTCTGGCATACCTTTCAGTGATGCAGGAAATCTGACACAGTCTGTCAGTCGCTTCTCCTTGTGTCCAGAAGGATGCCTGGCAATGTTTTCTGTGAAGCATCAAACCGAAGGACCATCTTGGCATGTTCTGCCAAAGTTCAGAGGTCACTTTCCTATGAAACCTGCATGTCCAGTTTATACAGCATACTATCAAGCAGTTAATACCAGAACAGTTTCTTGTCCAGTGGCTAACTGTTGCTACAAAGTAAATTCCACATGAAGTTTCTTCAATGCCCATCATTTTCCCGAAATACATTGATGCTGCCAGGAACAGACCTGTCTAACTGTCCAGAAAAGTCTAAGTTCTTAAAATATTTTAAATGCCATATCTACCTACCTATCTAATTGAAATATATCTTTGTATACTTACAAAAACCTAACTAACATGACTATAAGTTTGGTTATCATAGATGACTATTAATCTGCATTTCTCAATTATACATTACAATTTAAAATGAGTTACATCATCATCATACCTTAATCAAAAGTAGAAAAATACATACAGTATAACAAAATTGACCTTAAGTTTATATCAATAAAGCAGAATCCACTTATCTTTTCTAATTATTCCTATATCATATCCTCCTCCCTCCTTTTCTTTTTCTTTTTTAAAGAGATTGACTATGACCATTAACCATTTGTAATGAAAACAAACATTAATACATAACATTTTGGGGAAATTGGACGTAGCTTTCTTTCTTTTACTACTTCCTGCTGTCAAAGGACAATGAAGATTTCATGGGGTTTTGAAGCTGGATCATCTCATCTGGCCATCTTGAAAGCTGAGAATGTTCAGGTGGCCTTGGCAAGTGAAACGACATTTGCCTAGAACTAATCCATAGGTTTTGATCTTCTGTGGAGACAAAAGCAGAAACTCTTTTCCCAAGTAACATATTCTTATAAACAGATTTCAAAGTCAAGATATCTTTAAAGTATATGTATTTGTTTAACTTAGCAGCCTTAGTAATCAATTGTCTCTCTGCAATTAGCTCATTAAAAGTTAAAAAATTAAAAGTAAACTCAATAACCATAATCCAGACTCTCTGTTTATCTGCCATCTTTCGTGGCTTTTTTATGTTTATTTCCTATTTCTCTTTCTTAAAGGGCTTTCTCTACTCTCTTTTCTCTCTCTCTCTCTGAAGACTATGCGTATTTTACATACATTGTACCCCGTTTAGAGATTTTGAGAGTCTAAATCTGTTTTATTGAAAATTCTTAATCATTTTCCAACCCAAAGAGCTTTTAAAATGTCGGTATCACATTAATTGCTGACTCTGACCCTTTTGGTGACTTTTCAATATGGTAGAGGAGCCTGCACATCTCTGCCACTACCGGCAACCAGAGCAGACTCAAGAAATGCTGCTACCAGAAAAATCGTTTTCAACTCTGTCTCCTTTCTGTTCAATATAAGCAGAAACCTTAAATCAATCACACTTATGCCAAGCCTTTTGTGAAATGTATGAGTTTAAGCTGTGTGCTATGAATTCGCCCTTTTTAAATTCTAGCCTGGGGGACCCAGCGCTGGCTGCAGAATCCCAGCGCTCTCTGGGGCAGGGGCAGGTGGACGCTGTACCTGACCACTTCCACGGCTCCTGCTGAGGGAAACCCCGCCACGACCTCGAACTGAGCGAACCAACTGCTGGGGTCTCAGAGGGGCGGATTCGGACCCTGCCCAGAGGTCAGGAGGGGGCTAGAGGCCTCAGTGCCTTTATCCCAGCCTGGGAGGGAGAGTTGAGCTCCCATTGTTGCTGGTTCCACTTCCGGGACCCAGCGCTGGCTGCAGAATCCCAGCGCTCTCTGGGGCAGGGGCAGGTGGAC
>PVIH01014824.1:0-52121 GCA_004025045.1 Sigmodon hispidus
TTTTTTTTTTTTTTTTTTTTTTTTTTAAAAACCTTTATTTATTTATTTGCCTTAGTGTTTGCCTGGAACTGGAACTACAGACAGTTGTTAGCTGCCATGTGGGTGCTGGGAATCGAACTCGGGTCCTCTGGAAGAGCAGACGGTGCTCTTAACCGCTGAGCCATCTCTCCAGCCCCGCCTTCCTCCATTCTTTTAACAGGGATTAATGATGACTTATATGTCTTTTCTATGAGGTTGTTCAAGACTCAGAATCAGAGAGATGATGAACGTGAATGTTTAATATTCTCTGAATTGTCTTCTTGTCTCCTCTTTCAGGACAACCACGAGGAAGACTATTTTCTGTATGTGGCCTACAGTGATGAAAGTGTCTATGGGAAATGAGGCGGAAGCCCAGCAGATGGGAGCACCTGGACTTGGGGGTAGGGGTGGGGTGCGTGTGGGACTTGGGGAACCAGAGGGAGGGCTCCCAACCACGGAGGACACCCAAGGTGAAGACATTGGAAAACATCACACCGCACACTGTCGTCTTTTTTTCACAAGCTTAGTCGTTAGTTTTCTCTGCTTCCTCAGCCCAGGAAGATCTTGCGTTGGATTGGCTGTGAGAGCAGGAAGGGGATGACGTCATTCCCAGCCTTGCTGGGAGTTTTTGTGTAGTTTCCTCAGAGGGTTGGGAGGAGGGCAGAGAGAAGAATACACTTCAGCAGCGACTCCTGTCTCTTTGGGCAGAGGTTTGATTTTTGGCATTTGCACAAGCCACACAGGGAAAGGGGGAAAATGCTTTAGGAGCTGTAGGGGACCATACCTAAGGGACCAAAAATTACCCGCTGTCATTGAAGCATTGTGACCCCTGACTTCTGTCTCCTGTTCCTCCCTCTTATAGTCCTTTTCCTCCACACAGGTGTCACAGCACCGCCCAGTTGTAACTGGATGTTTGCACAGATGTTTAGATGGAGTCCTCTTAGTAAATAGGGTTGTGCGAGAACTTGATTACAATTGCCAATAGTTTGAGTGGCATTAAACTGGAGGTCCAAGTTGAGCATCTCTGCTTGTCATCCCTTAAATACCTTAGGGTTTCAGGAGCCTCAGGACCAGTCCTCTAACATTTCCTTTAGCTTTCTCATGTGCAGGGACAGAGTGTTTATGAGTGGAGGGTCCTGGTTATAGGGTAAGCTAGATTACATGTCTGCCACTTATCCTACCCATGTTTCAGTCTCTTCAGTCTCATACGCACTGGAATGTTAAGTGATGGCCAGCTGTTTCTCTCCATGCCATCTGCTATTCAGAAAAGATTGAGTGAGGACTCTGTCATTTCATGGGGGTTTAACTCATTTTCATTTAGGGGCTATGTCGGGAGGGGGTGGGAGCAGGAATTGCATTCACACATGACATTTCAATTCATCTCTACAAATGAAGAGCGTCCTCCCAGTTGGGAGCAGTCTGTACGTCTGCTCTGTCAGATGCAGGTTCTGATACTTTGAAGTCAATGCTGTCAGGCCGGGGAAATAAAATAATTGCTTACCTTAAAAATTCATCTGAATTCAGAATTGTCACTTTTTTCCTTCGTTTGGTTTGCATTTGAATAAGGGTTATGTGAGCACTTGAGTTTTCAGAGAGATTGAAGTTGGTGTGGAGTTGGGCTGTGCATGCTTACATAGGGTCAGATGTATATGTGTTCATTTAGTTGTTGCCCAGGGGTGAATGTTACAACATAGTGTGCCTCCTGGGTTTCTTCGTGCATGGTTTTCTGACTGGTGTGTAACTGACTGTCAAGGGCTGCTTCATGTCTTTCTCAAAGCTAAAGTCTGCCTACCTCACAGGGGAAGGCTGGTTTTCGGGATGTGCTAATTAGGAATGCAAATGTCTAGGCCTCGTCCCAGATTTGGCTGACAGATGCAGCTGGGAATGCCAGTAATTGAGCAAATGCCTCAGAAGATTCTGCTGAGCCTTAAAGTCTGATTTCTGCTTCAGGCATCACTTCAGGTTCCAAACTCAATTTACCCTCTCCATTATGCTTCACAAGAAGCTAACATTTTCTAGAACCAGAGATTGATAGTATGGCTTGTGGAAGCAAGTACAAATTCAGTGTCTCCTGGCTACATGGCAGTCTTTCATTGAGTCAGGAAGCCTCTGTGGCTAGGATTGGGGTTGAAAATTGTAGAGAACAAATAGCCAAGACATGAGTGAATAATCCTTAGTCCCTTTGCTAATCCTCTGAATTCTTGGAAACTCCACACCTAGGTGGTGGCTTCCTCTTTATTTTTAAGAAATAAGATTGAGTCACCAGAAAGGAATTAGGAAATCATAGAAGATTTGTGCCAGGATTCTAACAACCTGCCAACTGATCTGGTGGAGAAAATTGAGTTAGGATTGAGATGAAAGCCTGGGCTGGGTAATGGAAATGGTTTGAGGTTGCGTATGGTTACAGAAATGGCAGTACTATTTCCTGACAAAGCCAAGAAGAGGCTGATGCTCAGGCTGTTGAGAGGAACACTATTTTGAAATGATTACCCATTACCTAGGAATAAAACTGAATGTTCCAAAGGTCACACAGAGCTGCACCCTCCGGGTTCATCTCTAACAGCAGGTCTTTGCTGAACTCGACCTTTGAATTCAGGAACTATCTCTCAGAAGGCCCTGACTTTTTCTAGCCCCACTTCTTGCTAGATTTTCAGGTGAAAAAAAAAAATTATTGCACAGGACATTACTATTTTAGACCAGCACCACTTTAAAGATGCATAATTTTAATTAACTTAGCTAATTTTAGCCCCAGTGCTCTGCTTAGACTTGATCCTGTTTTCTCAACACAGGATCTTCGCACCTCAGTTTCCCCAGTCTTGTCGGCTCAACTCCTTTCAGGGCCTTGCTGAATTCCTGTGAACTGAAGGCAGCATGAGAAATGTCCTGGTAAACCCTGGCTGTATGTTTCATGTCACATTAATTAACTCCAGATCTGCTCTGCCAGGATGGAGTTTAAATGATATACCAAACAAATATCCTTTAGAGGCCATGTGACATCAGCATCAGACAAGTCTAGTTCTGTATTTGCTGGAAAAGCCTTGACTACATGCAACGGTAAGCCTGGACATTTGCCACGGACAGTCCTTTGTTATGACTAGATCATTCTCTCTCTGCTGTAGTTTTCCTGGTGGATAAAACAGCTGGTTAGTCTCCTTATCCTTAGACTAGAATTCTCCTACATCAACAGATGTAGTGGTTGTGTAAGCAGGTTGTGTATCCCAGTGGGTACCCCAGGCCTGCCTGTGTGGAAGCTAGGTAGAGAATCCCATTTCTGGATATTAGAATGTAGTTTAGTTTTCTGCTAATGCTGAATTGTTAATTGCTTTCTTTGAAGCATCCTGTACCTATTTAAAGATATAGACTGTATTGAATATTCAGAAGTTAAGATTACAAAATAACAAAACATGACGTTACATAAGATAAGTGATGAGGCTGATGAGTGTACTGCCTGGCATGCTTACAGTAGCCTCTAAGTGACTCTCCAGGGTCATGTGCTGTTTCCTGGGCAGTGCCCTGACCCTTGAGACACTACCATTTGGGAATATTAAAATGAAGATTCTAATTCCATATAAGTAGTTATGAAATGATTTTTGAACATATTCAAACAAATATCAAATACTCATTTTCATTAATTTTTAGATGTGTGAACTCTTTCAATATTTTGAGGAGCTGGTTTGTTGGTCCTTTAGCTGGTTTGGGAGCAGCCGTTTCTTCAGTTCACCCTGAGGTGCACTTTCTTTCTGAGTGTTACCTATCTATTTACCCCTCTTTGTCTCAGTGCAGGTTATATTATCATTTCCATTCCAGCCTGTAGCTTGTTCTCTTTGGAGCAGGTGGAAAACAGTTTGTGTCTCTGCCTAATAATAGGGTCAACTAGCTGACTAATGAAAGAATGATACAAATACCATAGCCTCTACCCCAAATCTAACAGACTTTTATTGTGAACTTGATTGCCCTATTGTGTTACAGGCCCTACCTCTAACAGCTCTTACAATTGTAGGCACTTTGGTCCTTGGTAACAAACACACATGACCAGAGTAGTTCCCAAGGGTGAAGTAGCAGGAAGTGGTCACCCTGAGAAATAATTACATGATACATTTTACCATGCCCATGGAAGTCATGCAGCTTTCATCAGTGACTGGTGTCTTATGGGATTGTGCATGTTCAGCATCATGGGGTCATCTATACTGCAGTCCTGTTTGTTACCATAGTACATTTAATGCAATTAGGACTTTTCTATAAAGTTATTTAGCTCTGTGGCTGGCAGGATGGCTCAGTGGGTAGAGGCACTTTCTGCCAAGCTTTTCAATTTGAGTTCCATCTCCAGGTCTCACATGGTAGAAGGAGAGAACTGATAGAATCCACATGTGTTCGCGTGCACACACACCTAGAAAGAACTGATGTAAAGCTCAGCAGTGCACACTTTTTGTTAGACTCCTCCCCCTATTTATTGCTGATTATCTGCATTAGTAACAGCTACCTATCTTCAAAGCATCACTGATGGTCACCTTTTCACAGGAGTATATGCAAGCTAGCTCTGAGATGGACTAACCTGGTATTGTTTCACCCTCACTAGGACATAATGTCATCAGTCTTTTCAGACCTGTTAGTATCTTTTTCATATCATCCAGACAAATGCACTATACACATAATAAATACATCAACTTTCATCCATTAGTGTTCAAGATGGCAGTGAACCACTGCCTTTCCAAGACGTTGCCCTTTGCTTAGTGTCCTCAAAGTCCAGAGCTGTTTGTTTCTCCTATCTGTACTCAATTTAGCTCTCACTACTACAGAATATGGCTTTTTGCTTTCTAGAATTTGATTTATTTTATGAACATGTGTATGCTGGTTCCCGTGGAGACCAGAAAAGGGTGTTAGATGCCCTAGAGCTGGTGTTAATAGGTGGATTGTGAGTTGCCTGACATGGGTGCTGGGAATGGAACTTGTCAAGAAGAGTACATGCTCTTAACCATTGGACCATCTTCCCAGCTCCTTTTATGCCTTTTGGAAATCAACTTGAAAACTTTATCAAAAAGTTCTTCAGGGACCCACAGTTCTCAATTTTCCCTGGGTAAGTAAGAAGTGAAGTGTAATGGGTTGGGGGAGGTAGGGAGAGAGAACCCTTCCTGATGAATTAGGGTTTCACATCCTTTTGCAATGGCATGCAGAGGCTCAGCTTTTGTATAGGACTGTATATAGAAATTGTGTCAGCTTGTCAAAAAACTTTGTTGACAATAAGCCATTGAGTAAATAATGTACTGCCTGTAGTAAGAGAGGAATGCCCAATATTTTTGAAGTACTTGTACTGAATCCAGAGTTGAGTTTAAACTCATCATCTTGAACAGTACCTGATGGGTCTTCACCATGGTAAAGGCAAATTTAGATGTTTGGATTAATCTATGTGAATTTTAAAGGGGAAAACTATACCACTGTTTCCATTTCCTTTTGTGGTGGTCCCTTCCCCTTAGAAAGCTTCTGCTTCCTGTCACAGACATATCAGGTCATTTTTGAAGAGAGTAAACTTAGCTCAAGAAACCCCATTTTGAATTCTAGTAGCCATTTTGTATTATAAAGGTAAAATAAAGTTTAGTTTCACATTCCTGGCAGGGGCTTTCCCAGTTCCTGCCTCAGAATTCCTCAGAAAGAATGATCTGGATTATCTAACCCTATCTAAGATGTCCTATCTAAGGACATCTGGATTATCTAACCCTAAGGCAGTAAAACAAGTGGGGTCCAGGAACATTAAGATGTATAAAGTCCCTAAGCACAAGCCACTCAGCGGCAAACTTGCACCCTTGTCCACAAGTAACACTGCCTTGTGCTTTTTGCCTATAAAAGCTTGTGTAATTTGGCAGCTCAGCTCTTTCTTGAACTGCAGAGCAGATATGGGTGCAGGGAACAAGCTCCCTGCCTGGCTTGTACCTCACTGACAATAAATCTTGCTGTTGCATTTTGGGCATCTCCATCTCTGCTGGTCTCTCTGGGGGTTGAGCTTCAACAGACCATTTTACATCAACAGCCTTTTCCTTAAGCTCTTCAATATATGAAGTACCCTTCTTTGTTCCACTTGCCTAATGAGTTCTCCTGAAGCTCCTCTGTGTAAGGATTTTGAGCAATCTTAAATGGTAGAGTAGTTGTGACAATACTTTATTTTACCTTAATGTAAAGCCTAGGTTTGCTCCTGCCTCGGCTCATCAACTGGGCACGGTCTTCATCCAAAACAGCCTCTCTGAGGATCATGTGATCATAAGAGGAAGTAATAGAGGGCAGATCAGCTTTCTCTTAAGAGTCTCTGAAGCCACTGAGAAGGTCTTTTGTGTCTAGTGGATAGAACCTGATAACATGGCCGCATGGAACTGTAAGGAATTGGGAAATGGTTCTTTTTCTGGGAAGCCATCTGTGTGACTAAGAATTGTAATACTGTGGAAGAAGATTATATATATGAGCCTGTACTTGTTATCTCCAATGTTCTCTTGGAAAATCTACAAATTCTTAGTACAGCCATTGCTCATGATACTTCTGTCTCACAATACTTCTGTTAAAGTATCTATTTTTCTCACATTTTTCATTTTGTTTCTTTAACCAAAATTGCATTTTAAATTACAGCTCAGTTTTTGAAAGGCCTGAGATCATGTATTATTTGCCTCTGTGTTACTGGAATTTGCAAATATGTAGAAGCCAATGACTATCAAAAGAAAGCAAGAGTAAATGATCAAATGAATTCACTTGCTGTCAGAGCACATCCACTTCATATTTTCAAGATGATCTACACTCTTTTCTATTAACTGTTAACACTAACTGTTCTCCCAAAGAATACTTTTTTCAGTGAAATGATTTTTAGTTAAAATGTGTTAATTATTCATCATTGTAGTAAAACATTGGAAATGGAAAGGTTGTGGGTTATTTGCACACTGTGAAGAGGTTCTGCTGTGCTTGGTGCAATAAAAAGCTGAACAGCCAATAGCGAGGCAAGATAAAAAGGTGGAACTTCTGGTCAGAGAGAGGAAGAGGATAATTGGAAAAGAAGACGTGTTTGGAGATGATAGGATTGTATACATAAGTGATCCAAGGAGCTTCTACAGCTGGTAAACACCTTCAGCAATGTATCAGGATACAAGATTAATTCAAAGAAACAGTAGCCCTCCTATACACTAAAGATAGAAGAGCTGAAAAAGAAGAGAAACATCACATTTTATAATAGCTGCAAATAGCATTAAATATCTTGGAGTAACTGTAACCAAAGAAGCAACAGACCTATTTGACAAAAATTTTAAATTACTGAAGAAAGAAATTGAAAATATCCAAAAATGGAAAGCTCTCCCATGTTCCTGGATAGGTAGGATCAACATAGTAAAAATGGCAATTCTACCAAAGCAGTATACAGACTCAATGCACTTCCCATCAAAATCCCAACAGTTCTTTACAGACCAATGTAAAGAACAATACTCAATTTCATTTGGAATAACAAGAAAGCCAGGATTGTCTAAATAATTTTGCTCAACAAAAGAACCTCAGGAGGCATCATCATCCTCAACTTCAAGTTATACTATAGAGCTACAGTAATAAAAACAGCCTAGTACTGGCATAAAAACAGACTTGTGGATCAATGGTATCGAATTGAAGATCCCGACGTTAACCCAAAAACCTATGAACACCTTATCTTTGACAAAGAGGCTAAAAACACTCCATGGAAAAAAGATAATGTCTTTAACAAATGGTGTTGGCATAGCTGGATGATAGTGTGTAGAAAACTGCAGATAGATTCAAGCCTGTCACCCTGCACAAAACTCAAATCCAAGTGGATTAAAGACCTCGAAATAAACCCAGCCACACTGAACCTGATAGAAAAGAAAGTGGGAAGCACCTTCCAATGAATTGGCACAGTCGACCACTTCCTAAATATAACACCAGTAGCACAGACACTAAGAACAACAATAAGTGGGACCTCCTGAAACTGAGAAGCTTCTGTAAAGCCAAGGACATAGTCAATAGGACAAAATGACAGCCTACAGAGTAGAAAACGATTTTCACCAACTCTACAGGTGACAGAGGACTAATCTCTAATATATATATGTATGTGTGTGTGTGTGTGTGTGTATGTATCTCAAGAAACTAGAGTCCAAAACCTTCAATAATGCACTCAAAAAATGGGGTTCAGAACTGAAAAGGGAATTCTCAGCAGAAGAATTACAAATGGCTGTAAGGCACTTAAAAAAGTGCTCAACATCTTTAGCCATCAGAGAAATGCAAATCAAAACAACTTTGAGATACCACCTGACACCTGTCAGATTGGCTAAGATAAAAGACACAGATGACAGCGTATGCTGGAGAGGTTTCAGAGCAAGGGGAACACTCCTCCATTGTTTGTGGGAGTGTAAACTTGTTCAGCCACTCTGGAATGCAGTATGGCAGTTTCTCAGAAAACTGGGAATCAATCTCCCCAGGGATCCAACAATACCACTACTGGGCATATACCCTAAAGATGCACATTCATACTCCAAAGGCATTAGCTCAACTATGTTCATAACAGCATTATTCGTAATAGCAAGAACCTGGAAACAACCTAGATGCCCCTCAACTGAACAAAGGACTAACAAACTGTGGTACATCTACACAATAGAGTACTGCTTAGAGGTACAAAAAAATGGTATCCTAAAAATTGCAGGCAAATGGATGGATTTGGAGAATATCCTCCTGAGTGAGGTATCACAAACACAGAAAGATAAGCAGGGGATGCACTCACTCATTAGTGGACTTTAAACAAAAAGCTAAGCATGTCCAAGCTGCAAACCATAACCACCGAACAGCTTGGGATCTGAAACACCTTGGACTGGTACCTTGGATCCCATTCCCTCCAGAGGAACACCTGACCTAGTCTTGATGTTGGGGTGAAGAAAGTGAATCTGCCTGGAGTGGATGCTGAACTAAGTCACCTTGGGACCTTGGAATCTCCTGCCCTTGCTGGGGAGGAGATAAAGTGATGGGGAGAAGAGAGAGTGACTGAGAGGGGCAGGAGGAGGAAGGGAGTTTAATAAGGGGATACATGAATGAAAAATATGGCTTTTTTCATAATCCAAAAATTAAAAAAGACAAAAAATAAAATTTTACTGTTACATGATCTTAGGGACATATTCAACTGTGAGAACAATGGAGACCTCTCTACCCAGGTAGTCTTGCCCCTGTTCTGATTCCATAAAAACACTGCATTGTAACCCTTAACCATTTTTCTCTATTTTTATATTCTGATAAGGAATGTTTTGTATTCTCTATTCCTATTTAAACAATCAACAGCCAATGACCCAAAATTATTGGAAAGTTATATCACAGGGGATAAGAATAGCCTCACTATCTGCCAATATTATGTAGATAAAGTACTTAAGCTTATGTTGATTAAATTTCCTGAGGTATTTTATATACATATTTTTATAAAATATAAATGTATAGATACTTGGCATAGATATTTTCATTATATTTGCTTTGGTTCAATGGCTGCCTACCACTGGAAGTATTAATTAGATAATCAGGAGAATGTCACCCATAGAATGAATTCCATTAATTCCTGATTAATTAATACTTAAATGCTTAACTTTTAAGGTAAATAACCTAAGAACAAAATTCAATAATAAATTTATATGGAATACAAGATCAATCACCTTGTAATTATTTAGGATATATTATTAACAACAAATTAATCATCATATTCTCAGCTTAAAACTTGCCCAACAATGTTTCCTCAATTACTATAAAACAGTTATCAGCTCAGTTGGGTATGTTATTAATCTGCATTATCACTACTGAGAATTTAGTTTCTGTTCTTTATGCTGCTTTCTGGAGATACTTAATTAAACACTATACCAATCAGAGCAAGTTATTAATTTATTAAATTAGCAAACCTACTAAATAATACTGCTACTAAATGATGACATTCAGCTCCAATGGGGGTCAGCTCCCAAAGAGCTGTAGAGTTTGTAAGCGAAGGAGACTGACAGACATGATCTGAAAATGAATCAGAATGACTGCCTCATATATTCTATAAGTGCATTATAGTTTAACTAGAAGCAATATTGAAATCATATTTAGTGTTTCTGGAGTGAAGGTGGTCATCAGCATCATGACAGCATTTTTCTCAAAGCAAAAACAGTCAGTTTGGCAAGAATCCAAATACCTATTATTCTTTAATGTTCAGTAACTCCAACAATTTCCTGCTGGGTCTCAGCTTTTGTAGTCAGATGTCAGACACTGAGTCCTGAGAAATAAGCTCATAAGAGCAACTTTCCCTGCTTGAGGAGCTTGATGTGGTGTTTATTCTATGTGGCACAACAAGCATTGAACTGTTTCCTAATTGCATCCCTGTAGTAGCATCAGGCACTATTTACCTTGACCTGGAGGAGTGGCTTTTAGGTCCTGAGGACTCATGTATAGGCTGGCCAGGCCAGTCTGGGGCACACCATATTTCCTCCCTGTTTGTCACCCCTCTACACACACTCTTAGAAAGAGTATCTATCTCTATCTGACCCATCACCACAACCGATGCATGGAACAGTTCAACTTTTCAGGTATTGCCCTAAGTTTCTATCTTTGTGTCAGTGAATGTTTCATAGAAACCCTTAATAAATAAATATTAATCATTTTATATAGTAAGTTACTAGTGAATAATTTTAACTTTACATTCCTCTGACACTTAGCTTTATAATATGAGCCTGTTTTCATAAATTCTCTAAAGGGAAAGTCCTATTTTTTTTCTGTTATACCATACCATTGTGTTTCCTTCAGTTTTATGTTCCTGTATATAGCAAAGGGAGATCAAGTCACCTGTTCCTGGTGGGGCAAACCAGATCTTACCATTCATCTAGTAAGCCATTAATTGGACACTATTCTATACATATTAACTGAAACTTAAATGGCCTCAGGCTTTGGATCTGGGCTCATTGTTTCTCTCCATTGTATGTTTTTCAACCCTGGGACAATGTTTGTCCGATTAGTAAATCTTTACTTCTGTGTTCTGGTGCAATGGGCAGAGATTCCAATCTTGTGTGGAAGAAAGCAGAGTCATACTATATGGTTCTATGGTAGTGAGAATTTTTTCCAAAGAATTATTCTGTTTAAAGGGTCTACCATTGTATATGTTTTTATCCTTCATCAAATCCTGAACAAAATTGCCCAAAGGAAGAAGCATAAGGAAACTTCCTTAACATGTATTGAGAATCACTAAAAATGTAAATTAAACATGGTGCAGAGTTGTGATCTGCAATGTGGAAATGCTAGAACCTTGTCAAGCAGCAGTCAGTGCCATGAGGTCCACACTGATTAAAGACCTCACTTCTAATCCTGATCTTTGAGGTGGAAACATATACCTTTAATCTAAATCTTTTGAGATGGACATGAAAAGATTCCCTTCTAATCTGGACCACACCTTCTCTGCTGGCAGTCTATATAAGGGACATGGAAGAAGGAAACTTGTTCTTTGTCTGCTTGCTCTCAGTGGTAAGTTTGTTTCTTAAGTGGCATTAGACCCTACTGATGTATACTGAGGACCAGATGAGATATGCAGCCCCATGAAATAAACTACTGGATTCTTGGACCTTCCAATGGTAGACAGCCATTGAACCAAAGCACATATAATGGAAATATATATGCCAAGTGTCTATACATTTATATTTTTATGTAAATATGTATATAAAATAATATAGACATTCATTCCTCTATCTATGTCAGATCTCTTCTTCTAGGGAACCCAGACTAATATGGCTGACATCATTATCTTTATAGATACCAAAAAGCTTTCAGATTCTGCTAGTTATTTGGGGCTTGGTCCACCAAGGCATAGTATATATCAGTCTGAAATATCCTTTTTTCTTTTCTTTTCTTTCTTTCTTTCTTTCATTGTTTCTTTATTTCCTCTCTCTCTCTCTCTCTCTCTCTCTCTCTCTCTCTCTCTCTCTCAACAATTAAACTGAGAATACTCAAATAAGAATCTCCAATGCAGATTTGGCTTTCTTTATCCTCTTCTCTTTGTACTATAATGAGAATGCCCCATATACAACAAGAGATATGCTCTGTGGTGGATCAGGACACTTTGCTTTATGAAAAAAATCTTGTGTGTCATTCTCTTTACTGATTTAGACCACAGAAATTTTTTACTTTCTACCTGGAGCATCAGAAGCTACTTCTGTGTCCATAAGCTTTTCATGAAAAACAAAGTTTATGTTTATCATTCAGTTCAATGTGTTTCTGACAGCCAGTATCCAGAAAGGAGGTATTCAGCTTTATCTTCACAGGGCTGACTGCCTAGAAAGTTTCATGGAAAGGTAGCAAAATTAACATTCCTAAGAGCACCCAAAACTTCTAGCTAAACT
The DNA here is from genome assembly GCA_004025045.1 of Sigmodon hispidus. Classification (NCBI taxonomy): domain Eukaryota; kingdom Metazoa; phylum Chordata; class Mammalia; order Rodentia; family Cricetidae; genus Sigmodon; species Sigmodon hispidus. The sequence goes on from PVIH01014824.1 coordinate 12,378, forward strand.
GAATGGTGGTGGCCCACACCTTTAATTCCAGCACCCAGGAGACAGAGACAGGCAAATCTTTGAGTTTGGGGCCTCCACAAAAGGACTGAGTTTCAGCACAGCCAGGGCTACACATAGAAACTATGTCTCAAAAAAACCAGACAGACAAGCAAACAAACAACTCCTAGACAAATAACCCTTAGGGCAAGTTCTATCTGTCTAGCCTGTCTCAGGCTGATCTAGATACTGGTAAGTTATATACAAAGAAGTAAAATGTTCACATCTTCAGTAGCAAAGAAAGAGGTCTGGTTAGGCTATTCCCTCTTCAGTACTTGCTATGAATATGTAGCCTTGTCTGTTATGTGTAAAAGCTCACCAAGCATTATCAATAGAAACAGTACACAGTGTTAAGAAAAGGCTCAGGGGCTGGAGAGATAGCTCAGCCTTTAAGAGCATTGACTGCTCTTTTGGAGGACCTGAGTTCAATTCCCAGAATCCACATGGCAGCTAACAACTGTCTGTAATTCCAAGATCTGACACCCTTACACATTTATACATGCAGGCAAAACACCAATTCACATAAAATAAAAATAAATATTACAAAAAGAAAAGGCTCAAAACAATTAACAAAGAAGAAAAAGAACATGAAGTATTCCCAGATCACTTCTGAATCTGGTCCAAGATTAAAACTTCAGGAGATAAAAAGTGTTAGAAAGGAAGCCTATAGAAAGGTAGAGTGGCTGTGCCAGATGAATTCTCATGGTTTCTCTGGAAATATCTTCACCCTATAGCAAGGAAACATGTCTAAGGAAAGTTTGGGTTAATTCTCCTAGGTACTTTGTACTAGTATCACCATCTCACAGCCACCCTCACTATGGGTCTTTCAGGTCTCTCTACCTACCACTCCTGGCCTCTACATCTCTGGATCCTCTACTATCTATCTACCTCCTTTTTCACATTCCAGAGTCAGCCTGAGATCTTGCTGTAGACCATGGAAGTTCAGAATAAAGTAACAATGATGAACTCTGCTCTCAAACTCAGGGCCTGATAAGAGGAAACATCATCTGTGAAGGCAACATGCAGATGTGACTGGATTTTTAATAATTAAAGACTAAACAGATGATGAAGAGGCTGAAAGCTGCTGTTCCATGAAAACATAGGGATCTTGAGCCCCTTGTTTAAAATGAAACCACTGGGGATAGAGAGGTGATGCAGCAATTACGGGCACTTATTGCTCCTGCAGGGGAATTCAAGTTTGAGTCTCAGCAACCACAACCATACATGATGGTTGACCACTGCATCTAATGATTCTAGGGGATCCAGTGCTCTCTTTAGCCTCCAATGGCACCAGGCAAATTCATGGTTCATATATGTAATTCAATCATATCACTTATACAATAAAAATATATTCAAAAAACAAATAAACCACCTCTAAAACATACCCAGATTGCCTTCCTAGGAGGACAGACAGATTAGGTCCCAACAAGCTCCAAAGCAAGTACAGTCTTTTTTTGTTTGTTTGTTTGCTTTTATTTATGTATTACTTTAGGTATGAACTTCTCCCTAGATACTTAGATGTTTGAATACTTGGTTCACAGTTGGTAGCATCTGTTTGGATAGGTTTGGGTGGTATGGCTTTGCTGAAGGAAGTGCGTCACTAGGGGTATTACTTTGAAAACCCATTCCTAGTTCTCCATCTCTGCATCCTGTTTGAGGTTTAAAAAGTGGTCTCTCAACTTGTAATATAATTTCAGTGCCTGTAATCCCAGTAGTGAGGAGGCAGAGATAGGTCGATCTTATAAGTTAGAGGCCAGCCAGAGCTACAGAGAGAGACTGGGCTCTTGATTTGCTGCTCCAGCCATCATGTTGCCAGGCCTGTTAATGTGCTTCCCTGCTGTGATAGTCATGGACTCTTGTCCCTTTGTAATTATAAGCTCTCAGAATCCTTTTTTTTTTTCTGTATGTTCCCTTGTTTGTGATGCTTTATCATAAAAATAAAAATAACTAATACAGCTATCATATAATCATTGAAGTCTTTACAGGCCAGATACTCTCTGTTACACCTTCTCAACTCTGCTCTTGTAGCTTGAAGTAGTCAGAGGCATTACCTTCCTGAAGAACATGGGTGGACCTGCCTCTAGGGCCTTAGGACCTAGGACAATTTCCCAGTCCAAAATGTCCGTGCTAGGAAATTGCCCAATGTGGAATCCATGGCAGTTCCTAAATGAAGAATCACTCTATTTGGGCAGAAGCCATCCTGAGCCAGTTGCAGCAAAGAAAATATATTCTACTTCATAAGGCCTTCTGGCATGGTTCTGTGCCATGGAAAACAGTGGCCTCTACTCCTGGGCTATTATCTGATGCCATCTCTTCAGGAGGTAGATGACATTGGGTCTGGGAAGCAAGGGCAGAAGCTTTCACATGCTGGCACCCAGTACCATTATCAGAGGCCTCCATAGTGGACAAGGTGTGCCAGCCCAATTAGCTGAGGTACCTTCAGGCATGAACACAGATTGCCACCTAGTGGAAGAGGGGTTAAAGAACACTTTGTGGATAAGAGGGTGAGAAAGAAGTGCTGCAAAATTTATACTGTGGGTTAAAGTGTGAAATTCTGCCTTAAAATACAACAATAACAACAAAGAAGGAAGAGGAAAAAAAGTATGTGAGTGGTTGTGGCTGTCCTGTCCTTGGAAACATCTATTGTGATCTGCTGGTAAAATATATTGGGAAGGTGGAAAGAAAGTTCAAAGAGGTGGAGGAACAGTAGAAAGCTTGCAAGGACTCCCCTGGCATTCTGTGAGAAATCCGCTGGAAAGGCATTCTTTTCAACATAAAATGCCTTAGGTCTTCTGGCGGGGTCAGCACTGTGCCCATCACATTAGGTCGTGGTGAATTTGTTGAGTCTTCCTATGAACCCCAATAGGGCTGAGGGCAACTCCAGCTACTCCCCTGTGTCACTTTATCCTTCTCACTTATATAGCCCCTGCCCTGCCCTCTGGTAATAACTTTGCCCCTAACTTTGCCAATCTAATGGAGCCTGGGTGGGGAAGGGGCACCCTGAAGAGCTGGGACACACCAGACTGGTGTCCTGGTGGTAGTGAAGAGAAGAAGAAGAAGGAGGAGGAGGAGGAGGAGGAGGAGGAGGAGGAGGAGGAGGAGGAGGAGAAGAAGAAGAAGAAGAAGAAGAAGAAGAAGAAGAAGAAGAAGAAGAAGAAGAAGAAGAAGAAGCAGCAGCAGCAGCCCAAGGGCTCCCTACAAGACGTACTGCAACCTTTCAGACTGAATAGTTTTGTGTCCCACCCTTACTCTCCAATTAGATCTTGGCAACTAGCTGCCTAGGAGCATGAACCACAAACAGCTCAGTAGAGCCAAAAGGCACAGAGCCAGGGTGGAAGGATTGTTGTAGCCTTTGCCAAGGTTCCTTCCTGAGACCAGGGCAGCAACAGGAGTGACTGGAGCTGAAGAGAGAAGTGAGGAGACCTCAGTACCACTTGCAGAGGATCCTGCACAGAGATTCAAGGAAGTCTCAGGCATCTGGGCTGTGAATTCAGGCAGTTCTGTCATGGGGCAGCCACAGGGTTCCTACTCCTTATCTTAAGTACATCTCTTCAGGGGTCACTCTGTGATCCTGATCCTCCCTCCCTGTGGACCACTATCCTCTCAGTCCTGCTGGGACACATAATGGCTATGACTATGAACTGAGAGGTAAAATCACTATTGTTCAGAGTTCCCACACCTCGTAGTCTCATTCATCAGCAGCTGAGCTCTCAGGAACACTTATCAGAAAGAGAAAACAGAGGTGCGGAATAAAGTCGTGACTCCAGTTTGTGCCTCTGCAGACAAAAGTCAGAAACTATTACTGATTCTGAGCAGTGTCCACGTCTCCATCCACTCCATCCCCTAGGAGGTCTTGCTCTTCCTTATTAAGTAGGTGCCCCTGAGTCTTTGCTCTTCCAGTTTTCCCCTGCTTCTCACCAAACTTCAGTCACACTGCAACTTCAGACACACACTGTCTGATGAACCTTTGCTGTGGGTCTTGGGCAGCCTCTGTCTGATAGAGGCCTGTTGTAAAGAAGATTCTGCCCTTTTCTCCACTTGTTTTTATCAGGCACTCAGGGATTGCCTTGTTGCTAGGGAGGAGAGGAAATATTATTGAAATTTCTAGTCCTTTGGTTTAGAAAGGTTCCAGAGTCCTTTTCTGAGTTTCCAAGAGTAGAGGGCATCCCACCCCACCCCACTCATCCCACCTCATCCCATCCCATCTCATCCAATCCCATCTCAGCCCATCCCATCTCATCCCATTCCCACCACACACCAGAGGACTATGGCCTCTCTTAGTTTTTTTTTTTTTTTTTTTTTTTTTTGCCTCTTAGCAGGAATGACTTAGTATGGATTGATTAGTGATCTCTTCATAGGAAAAAAATATAACAGGCCCAACTTCTAGTACAGAAATAATTGCATTTAGGACATAAAGAACCTCCAGTCCTTTGGTACTCCCCTATTTTTATAATTCATGAAAAAGACAGAAAATAAATTTGAACTGTTACATGATCTTAGGAGCATCCATGCAGCTGTGAAAACAGTGCTCTTCTCCTACCTCCCCAGCCAGGGGTCCCTATTCCAACTCTGATTCCTCAAGGATATTACATTAGTATACTCAAAATATACTCTGTTTATTTTTTCCTCTCTATTTACATCCTGATGATAAGGAACATCTTGCATTCTTTATTTCAGTTCTCAGAATGATTAATTTTTGCCATCTGCTTCTCTTGGGTCTGCTGACTTCTCTTTGTTCTAGTGCTTTCAGGTATATTATTAAGTTGCTAGTATGCAATTTCTCCATTTTTTTTTAATGTGGGCACTTAGTGCTTATGAACTTTACTTCTAACACCAATTTCATTGTATCCTGTATGTTTGGGTATGTTGTGTATCCATTTTCACTGAATTCTAGGAAGTATTTAATTTCTTTCTCATTTCTGTCATGATCCATTTGTTACTCAGTAGAGAGTCATTCAGGTTACATAAATTTGTAGAGATTTTTGTTGTAATTAAATTCCAGCTTTAATCCATGATGGTTTTTAGAGGATGAAGCGTATTTTTTCTGTTTTCTTGTCTGTGTTGAGATTTTTTTTTTTGTGACTGAGTATTTTGTCAGTTCTGTAAGAAATTACAGGAGGTGCTGAGAAGAAGGTATATTTGTTTTTGTTTAGGTGAAATGTTCTGTAGATATCTGTTAGGTCCATTTGCTTTGTAACATTTGTTATCTCCAGTATTTTCCTCCTTAGTTTTTGGATGGATAACTTGTCCATTGGTGAGAGTAGGCTATTTATGAATCTTATATTGACTGGCTTTTAAAGTAAGAAAATGGAAATATCTCCTATGTTCCTGGTTAGGTAGGATCAACATAGTGAAAATGGCAATCTTACCAAAAACAATCTACAGATTCAATGCAATTCTCATCAAAATCCCAACACAATTTTTTACAGACCTTGAAAGACCAATACTCAATTTAATTTGGAATAACAGGAAAGCCAAGATTGCCAAAAACAATTGTGCTCAACAAAAGAACCTCAGGAGGCATCACCATCCCCAACTTCATGTTATACTATAGAGCCACAGTAATAAAAACAACTTGGTACTGGCATCAAAACAGACTTGTGTATCAACAGAATCGAATTGAAGTCCCAGACATTAACCCACATACCCATGAACACTTGATTTTTGACAAAGAGGCAAAATATACTCAATGGAAAAAAGATAGTATCTTCAACAAATGGTGTTGGCATAACTAGATGGCAGTGTGTAGAAAAATGAAAATAGATTCAAGCCTATCACTTTGCACAAAACTTAAATCCAAGTGGATCGAAGACCTCAAAATAAATCCAGCTACACTGAACTTGATAGAAAAGAAAGTGGGGAATACCCTTCAGTGCATTGGCACAGGTGACCACTTCCTAAATATAACACCAGTAACACAGACACTAAGAACAACAATCAATAAGTGGGACCTCCTGAAAACTGAGAAGCTTCTATAAGGTCAAGGACACAGTTAATAAGATAAATCATCAGCTTACAGAATAGGAAAAGATTTTCACCAACTCTACAAGTGACAGAAGATTGATCTCTAAAATATATAGGGAACTCAAAAAACTAGAGCCCCAAATCCTTAAAAATCCAATTAAAAATGGGGTTCAGAAATAAAAAGGGAATTCTCAACAGAAGAATTAAAATTGGCTGAAAGGCACTTGAAAAAGTGCTTGGTGTCTTTAGTCATCAGAGAAATGCAAATCAAAACAACTTTGAGATACCACCTCACACCTGTCAGAATGGCTAAGATTAAAAACACAGATGACAGTCTATGCTAGAAAGGATGTGGAGCAAGAGGAATATTACTCCATTATTGGTGGGAATGCAGTATGGCTGTTTCTCAGAAAACTGGGAATTAATCTCCCCAAGGATCCAGCAATACCACTCTTAGGCATATACCCTAAGGATGCACATTCACACCCCAAAAGCATTAGCTCAACTATGTTCATAGCATTATTAGTAATAGCAAGAACCTGGAAACAACCTAAATGCCCCTCAACTTAGGAACGGATTAACAAACTGTGGTACATCTACAGAGTGGAGTACTACTCAGAAGTAAGAAAAAAAATGATATTCTAAAATTTGCAAGCAATTGGATAGATATGGAGAATATCCTCCTGACTGAGATATCACAATCCCAGAAAGGGAAGCAGGATATGTACTCACTCATAAGTGGACTTTAAAAAAATATAAAAAGAGAGAGATGTCATTGTAAACAAGAACTCAAGACCAGAACATAGGTAAATGACACAATGCCTTCTTTCTGCATTGATGGCTTCTGGCAGGGGTGTGGGTGAGGAAAGACTTGTTTTCATTAAGTGTCTGGCCACAGGGAGTTTAATTATGCTCTAGTATGTAAATGAGCAGCATGAATGGGTGGTTTTGTGAATGGGAAGATCATAAGAGTGGGCATGATTCTGAGAGGTCTGATATCTGATTTTGATGGAGTGCATGATATAAAAACACCAAATAATAAATAAATATAAAAAATAAGAAAAAAGAAATACTATGATCAATATCAGGGTTTCACTGGTTTGCAACTTTTAAAGGCTTGGTTTATTTTTTAAAGTTTTATGGAATAATATACGTATTTGTCATAGTTCTTTAAGTTATATTAGAATTCCGTAGTAAGTTCATATTTTCTTGTGTTTGTTTTTGTTATTGCTGTTTTTATTTTTAGTATGGAGTATTTTATTAGTATTTTAAGTATTACAAGGTTGCAAAGTATGCATTTGTTAAAATAATTCATTGAATTTAGGTTTAATTTTGCTATCTAAAAACTCAACAGTTTTTTTTCTTCAAAATCTTCATTTTATTGAAACAAATCTATAATTATGTTCTTATGATTTTCGAGAATTTCATTCATATCTGTTATAATGTTTGTGTTTCAATTTCTAGTTTTATTGAGGTAGGTCTTCCCTTTTTTTTGTTTAATTTGGCTAAGAATTTGCCATTTGTGTTTAATCCTTAAAAAAAATAAATAAATATAAATATAAAAAAAACCAGCATATAATGTTGGTTTTGCCATGTTAAGTATTATTTTAAGCATTTTTAAATTACCAGTCCCAGGAATAATTACTAGAATACAAAGAGAAGAGTTAAAGGTAGCCTGTTAAACTGCTAATATTACAGCATAAAATACAGTAACAGAATTTAATGAAGTGATAGTTGAATTAAAAAATCAGTTTTCTAGACCAGAGAGCTACTTAAATTATTTGTTACTCAGCATAATTTTGGTCACCAAGAATTTTCTGGCATGTGTTACTTTAATTTGTTATATATTTCTTATAATATTGGTGCTCAAATTAATGATCTGCATAAAGAGATAAACAATTTCTTTTAAATGACCTTTGAAGAACTATCATAGTTAAAATGGATTTCTCCTTTCTTGGCCCTTTGTTAACCATTGTGATAGTTGTTTTACACTTGCCTACATTAGTTAGACTAGCCATATGGGCAATGTATTCAACTTTGCCTCTTTCACAAAAGCTATTTTCTCTTTGAAAAATAAAATGGGAGAGATTTAAGAGGCAAGTAGGTGCTTGTGCTCACAGATAGGCCCTAAAGAAACACTGGAATCTTAAACATGAAGAATTGATTCTCCAAAAAGATAATATATATATGTGTATATATATATATATATATATAAAACAGATATAAATCTATTTTCTACCAGAGGTTAGCAGTGGAGGCAGTTAATAGCCTGGTGATTTCTTTGTAATCTGTATGGCCAAGCCACATTGACTCACCCAGAACTTTATCTTGAGTCTTTTTATCCCAGTTAATCTACAGTTATTGTGTACATTAGCTTGAGTCTGCTTTCTTTGATAATCTATAGAACTCATCTTTATGGAAAATGTCACTTGTACTTTACAAGAGTTTTGATGTAATTGTGTCTTAAGCTATATTATGCACATGGGATGGAGTTAATTATCACTAGGAAACTTCTCCAAATTGTGCTGTGCTTACTTACATGTGCCAAAAATAAACTGTAAAAAAAAAAAAGCAGACTCTCAAAGTTAGAAAACATCAGCTACTGAGTTGTGTGGAACTAAATATCTTTCCTTCTCCTCCTATATCAACCAACTGATGGCTGTAGAGTTTGCAGAGACCACCCTCCTACACATACACATTAATTTTCTTTTCTGGATCCTTGTTGTCATAGTTCATCATGGCATCAGAAGTGATTCTGTGGAAGTAGACTAGTTATCACATTCTAGGTGCAAAGCAAGAGATCTCACTTTCCAGAACACACCCCATCATCTTTCTACCAATAGGACCCCCTCTAAGCATACTACCATTTTCTTTTTTTTTTTTTTTTTTTTTTTTTTTTTTAAAATTTTTTTTTTTTTTTTTTTTTTTTTTTTTTTTTTTTTTAAAACTTTATTTTATTTATTTATTTGCCTTGGTGTTTTGCCTGGAACTGGAACTACAGACAGTTGTTAGCTGCCATGTGGGTGCTGGGAATCGAACCCGGGTCCTCTGGAAGAGCAGACGGCGCTCTTAACCACTGAGCCATCTCTCCAGCCCCCCATACTACCATTTTCTACCAGTGCCACAGGTGAGGTGAGTGAACAACCCTTTACATCTGTGCTTTAGGGAGACATAATTTTTAAAAACCGTTTCTAAATTGTTAAGGGAGGATAGAAATATTTGTGCATGGTTTTACTTCTAATGATGGATAGCACAAACACTCTCATTCAAATCTTTTTGTTTAATTACAGAGCAATTGTCTATATATTGTTTCATAATCTAGAGGTCTGGTTCCTTCCTAAAGACATTGGCTTGTCAAATAACCTTACAGAATGAGACTGAAACTCAGACAATGACAGGTCAAAGATGGGCTAGAGCACACATTGACTCTAACCTTAGATCAGGACCTAGAAGGTACACTTAGAGTGGGAGATGGCCACTGGATCTTCATGGACACATTAAATATATCTTCTTTTTCTAATTTTTTAAATTAAGTCTACATTTTCAACTGGCTTACCAACAACAAAATCATTCAACTGTAGGAAAATAAGTCACCTGTCATCTGTTTTCACCTGCCTGAGTGATCCCAACTAAATAATTTACAAGACATCTCTTTGGCCCCCAAATTTTCTTCAACACTTAGAAGGTTGTGAGTCCTCCCCCCTCCCTCAGGCAGGGAAGGGAACCACAAAGAGGTGAAAATGAAAACTCAATTTAGATTGTCTTTATCAACCAGGATCAAACCCCAGGGGTCTGGTACCAGATAGTTTACTGCCAGTACACCATAACCAGTATGATCTGGAAAAAAGTTTCCTAGTGTAATACAATCCCTGGTGCATAAGAAGGCATAATTACATTGAAACTCAACTCAGGTTACATGACCTTTCTTGCATGAGGATGAGTTTTAAAAATAGGCTATCTGTTTTATCTTAAAGACCTAAGGAAGGATCTGGCCCAGTCTTGGTCATATAGACCTTATAGAGGTCATTTGGTCTATTAGATACCTCTGGTCCTGGAAGTGTGATCCTTTAACTATACAGTTAATATAAAGGTCATTTAGATTACTAGCCACCTCTGTTCCTGGTTATAGGAGCTTAGGGAATCTCTGGTTGTAATGGTCATTTAAATGACTAGCTACTTCCCCTCCTGGTTGTAGCAGCTTGATATCACCTGGTCCAACAGATAATGAAGATCATCAGGTCATTAGTCACTTCCAATTCCCAAATTTCTGGATGAGAGAATAGGTTTTATGTCCATTCCTTTGAGAGGACAATCCTGTGTGCTTAGTATGCCTGGCTCCTCTGGAGAAATATGAGCAAAAGGATCTTAAAGCTGTACTTCCAACAAGGCTGATTTCTAAAATATCTATAGTCATTTTCTGCAGAGCCATTAGGTGGCAGGCTAGATCCATTTAACAACTTTTTGTAGCTGTACTTGTCAAAGAACAACCAACAAACAATTGTCAAACAACAACAACAACAAATTCAAATGTATCAAATATTTTAATATAAGATTCAAGTTTACTTGTTGAGGAAAGTAAACACCTATTAAGTGAAAGTACAAATTGTCAATAAATACATGAGGAAAAAGTCCTGTAAAAATACAAGGAAGAAGCCTGGTGGTGGTGGTATCTGCCTTTAGGCAGATGGATCTTGCTGAGGTAGGGGCCAGTCTGGTTTACAAAAGGAGTTTCTGGACAGGCCAGGACTACACAAAGAAACTTTGTCTTGAAAAACCAGAAAAAAATAAAATAAAAAATAATACAAGAAGAAACACTTTAAGACAACCCCCTCCCCCAACCCCAACAAGAAACAAAGGAAAACAAACAAACACACCACAGACATGAGCCTTCTCTAGAATTCTGACAGAAGGGAAACACAGCTAGAGCTCACAAATGAAATCAAAAGCTTCTACACAACCAGGGAAATGATGATGAGAATGAGGAGAGAGCTTGGAGTGGGAGAAAGTGTTACTATTTATCCAATGACAAGCATGTGCATGAAAGTGCCTGGAAAGAATATCACCCGACTAGACTAGAACTTAAGAGACTGTGCAGAAATCTTACAAAAGCAATCTAAAGATTCAATACAATCCCCATCAGAATCCCAATGAAATTCCTTACAGACGTCAAAAGAACAATACTCAAATTCATGTGGAGAAAAAAAAAAAACCCTAAACAATCCTGTTCAATAAAAGAACTTCTGTAGGTATCATCACCCCCGACTTTAAGCTCTACTATTGAGCTACAGTATTAAAAACAGCTTAGTATTAGCATAAAAACAGACATTTGGATCAATAGAATCAAACTGAAGACCCTGATATTAACCCACTTATGAATACTTATGAATACCTGACTTTTGACAAAGAAGCCAAAACTATACAATGGAAAAAAGAAAGTGTTTTCAGTGAATGGTGCTGGCATACTAGATGGAGGCATGTAGAATAATTAAAGTAGATCCATATCTGTCACCCTGCACAAAACTCAAGTCAAAGTGGACCAAATACTTCCACATAAATCCACCTATACTAAACCTGACAAAAAAGAAAGTGGGAAATAGCCTTGAACACATTGGCACAAAAGACCATTTCCTAAATATAACACCAGTAGCACAGACACTGAGGGCAACAATGAATAAATTGTTCTGTTTCTTACAGAAACTGAGAAGCTTCTGTAAGGCAAAGGGCATGCTTAACAAGGCAAAGTAACAGCCTACAGAAGGGGAGCCTTCACTAACCTTATGTCTATCTGATTGAGGGCTGATCTCTAAAATATATAAAGAACTCAAGAAACTAGAGATCAACCCCCCCCCCAAATAATCCAATTAAAAATGGGGTACAGAGCTAAACAGAGAATTTTCAACAGAAGATTCTCAAATGGCTCAAAAACACATAAAAAGTTACACAGCATCTTTAGCCATCAGGGATGCAAATCAAAATAACTCTGAAATACCATCTTATACCTGTGAAAATGGCTAAGACCAAAAACACTGATGACAGTCTATGCTGGAAGGGATGTGGAGTAAGGAAAACACTCTTCCATTTCTGTGGGAATATTAACTTATACAGTCACTTTGGAAATCAGTATGATGGTTTCTCAGAAAATTGGGAATCAGTCTACCTAATGATCCAACAATACCACTCTTAGGCATATTATTACAAGGTCATGTGCTCAACTACGTTCATAGCAGCATTATTTATAACAGCCAGAACCTAGAAACAACCTAGATGCCCCTTGATATGAAGAATGGTCAAAAATATAGTACATTTATACAATGGAGTACTACTCAGCAGTTTAAAAAATGAAATCCTAAGTTTTGCAAGCAAATGGATAGAACTAGAAAAAAAAATCACTCTAAATGAGTTAATAGAGACCAAGAAAGACAAACATGGTATGTACTCACTCATAAGTGGATTTTAGATGTAAAGCAAAGGACAACCAGGCTATAGTCTGCAACCTCTGAGCAGCTAGGTAACAAGGAGGACCCCAAGGGAGACATCCCTGAATTCTGAAAAAGGGAAATAGAAAAAAACCTTCTGAGTAAATGGGGATTGTGGGAAGCAGGGAGTAGACAAGGGGGAGTGGGAAGAGAACATGAGGGAATGAGATGGTTTCGTTGGGGGAGGGACACAGAACGAGAACAACAAAAATAGATACCTTGATAGAGGAAGTCATTGTGGGGTTAGAGAGAACCTTGGTGCGAGGAAAATACCCAAGAACCCACAAACATGACCCCAGCTAAGACTCCCAGCAATAGTGGAGAGCCTACACTGGCCTTTCCTTACAATACAATTAATGACTACCCTAATTGTCATTATAGAACCTTCATCCAGCAACTGATGGAAGCAGATGCAGAGATCCACAGCTAAGCACTGAGTTGAGCTCCCAGTTCAGTTGAGAAGAGGGAGGAGAGATTATATGAGCAAAGGGGTGAAGATCATAATGAAGAAACCTACAGAGAAGTGAACTGAGCTATTGGGAGCTCACCAACTCTGAAATAACATTGGGGAAACCTGTTTCTAGGCCCTCTGAATGTGGATGACAGTCAAATGGTGTGGAGAGTTTGTGGTGCCTTTGGCAATGGGACCAGAATTGATTTCTAATGTGTGAACTGGCTTTTTGGAGCCCATTCCCAGTAGAAGAACATCTTGCTTAGCCTTGATCCTGGAGGGAGGCACTTGGTCCTGCCTCAATTAGATATGCCAGACTGTATTGACTCACCCTGGGAGTCCTTACCCTCTCAGAAGAGTGGATGGGGAGATGGGGTTTGGTGAAACTGCAGGATAACTGCAGGGAAGAAATGAGGGAGCAGGAACAGTGGTGGGTATGTAAAAAAAAAACCCTTTAAATAATAAAAGAGAGAGATTGTGTAAAGGATGAAACCTTGCAGCTTCAGATCTGTACTTCTAAACTCAAGTAGTAATTTCTTCACATACATACTATGATGGGACCACTCAAAATTGCTGAGTTACACAACCAGCCTATGTCTGCAGACAGATAAATTTGTCAGCTTAAAAGAAAGAGAAGAAATCATGTTATTTTTAGGAAAATAACAGAGAAAAAAAGTAAAGGAAAGGGAAGGCATGTTCAGGAGGGTCTTGAAAAGGAGGGGATGAGATCTGTATGTTCCCCTTCCTGGATCTGTTTCTTGTTGGCTGAGTCAAGAGCTTGGACATAGCTGACTGAAGACTTGCCAACACAGAAACTAACAGAGATTATATTGCCTAAAAATATCACGCACAGAAATGCTGTGATGGCTAGTTGTCTGTACCCAGGATAAAATATGTCGCAACATTTCTTATGACCTATGTACTTTTACTTTTATTCATGTTTTTATCTTTTTTTCTTAATTTGTTACTTGTATGTGAGCTTATTTAATGTGCTCAGGAGTCACTCTGAGATTTCATATAGACTTAACCATTTGTCAGAGAGGAGATAAGGAAGCCCAAAAGTGTTTCCTCTCCTTCAAAATAGTGTAACTCCAAAACCTCCCAATCACTTCCCATGCTTGATGACACACTCAGGGACACTTCTTTCTGACAAAATGCAAAATGCATATGCCCTTTCCCCTAATAAACAAACAGGCCAAGTGTATGCATCACTTTGACTTTTGCTGGAATTTTTTATTGCAGCCAGAGAATCACAACTGCATCCAGGTAAGAGGCACCTAAAACAGATTCCTATGGCTATGCCATCAGAGGTATTGCTCCCTGCTTCCTGGACCCCTGCCTGAATGGTGACTCTTAGGAACATGAAAGCGTTCTCAGAATGAGGGCACTTGAAAGATATTAGACTTCCCGCCGGACTCTGATTCAGGCCTGATTAGGGTCCCCACCATACTGCCTATCGGTGGCCGCGTTGGGGCCAGAACTCCTCAAATCCCTGCTACTCTATTGTTCGTCTGGACTTCTCATTACTTTTAAGACTCTTAGTGATTCTGAAAGTCTGGACTGAAAAGAGTAACAGTCAATAAAGTTGTTCTTTTGGCTCTTTTCTTGATTTTCTTTTACTTAATCCCTTAACTTTTAATTAAAAAGCACAGATGCAAAGCAGGAGACTGAGCTTTTGCAAACTGTATATATGTGTATACAGGCAGATGAAAATAATACTGGAAAGAATTAAGTGGGTTCAGAATTTGTTTATGACAATTGAAATAGGAGGAAATGGGTTTCAATTTGTAAGAAACAAAAAGCAGAAGCAACAGTGATAGCTGATGTGAACTAATGAGAAAATCCCAGAGGGTATCATGGAGGAGATCAGCTGATGGCTTAGATGTCTGGGCTTAGATTTTTCTCTTTTCTAATGACTGAAACCTAAAGGAATGACTCCCAGTCATTTGTCAGAGATATTCCCAGGGCATATAACTAGAAACAGGCAGAAAAATTTCATTTCAAAGGAATATAGAAAGAATATACAAGTTAGACTCCAAAGGCATATGCTTTTAAAACCATGAAGGTCAACCAGTTACAGTCTGAGAGAAAACTGTCTAAAATTTATTTATGTTCAAAGGAAGGTTAACGGGGACCACACACACACACACACACACACACACACACACACACACACACACACTTCTCATGCCATTATGAATCAATTGAGTTTTAACTGTGGCTCCAGAGAGGCAGATACAACAAAATTTTCATGAAAATAGGGGCTGGAGAGATGGCTCAGCGGTTAAGAGCGCCATCTGCTCTTCCGGAGGACCCGGGTTCAATTCCCAGCACCCACATGGCAGCTAACAACTGTCTGTAGTTCCAGTTCCAGGCAAAACACCAAGGCAAATAAATAAATAAAGTTTTTTTAAAAAAAAATGAAAAGAAAGAAAATATACTTATAAGAAAGGTAGATTTGATCTCATCAATGTTTTTCTGTTTTTTTAAGTCCACAACTTGCTGTGTCTGGGAATGAACTCATGGTCTCATGAGTTCTAAGCTGTGTTCTCACCCATCTTGTGGGTGTTAAAGAGACACACAAAGTGTTAGTGGGGACTTTTCTATTGTGAACCAGCAGCACAATTTTTCCTGGGCTCCCAGGTTGTTTTTTTTTTTTTGGTTTTTGTTTTTTTTTGTTTTACATATTCTGCTCCTAACTCTGCTGATCACCACAAATTAAAGTTTTAGCATAACTTCTTGGGATTTCCTCTTTGCTTCAGCCAGTTCTTGCTAAAGTTTTGAAATATTTAATTAATATGATTTTTCTCTTTAAGCCATGTTTTAAATTTGTTATTGTTGCCTATTTTATAAGCATGGATGTTGTGCTTCCATATATGTATATGAACCATGTGTGTGCTGGTACCCCAGGCAATTACAAGAGAGCATGACATAGCCTAGGTCAGGAATTACAGAGGCTTATGAGCCACCATGTGGGTGCTGAGAATTAAAGTCAAGACTTCTAGAAAAGCAGCCAGTATTCTTAACTACTGAGTCATCTCTCTAGCCTTGCTTAAGATATTTTTAATGAAAACAAACATTAACCAGATTACACAAGAAAGCAAGGTTTTATTTTATTTTACATATATTCCCAATCTACAGAAATCAGTGACTGAACAAAGTAAGGACATCACCAGCTCCAGCTCTGTATGGTAACATTCTGGTCTGGTAATTTTTTTTCACAGTGCAACTTTTCTGGAAGTCTGAGTAACAAACAAGTTTCTGTGGTTTGGATGGGGTTCACAAGCTCTTCTGTGAAAAGCCAATTTAGGAGCATGTAAATTTTCTCACTGTAAGCTTTAGATATTTTAGTATTTGGTCTGTCTTAACTGGTTTTTTTGTTGTTGTTGTTGTCTGTTTGTTTTTATGGACTGAATCAATGGGGTATGGACTTGCTTAAATACTAACTTAATATAAAGATGGTATTCAAGAATCATTCATAATGGCCTCACTGGAGGAAACTGTGAAAAGTGTCTGTCTAATTCCAGGCTTTATAATGCTGACTGGGGGGCACAGCCAGAAACACTGTGAGCTCTAGCCACCCAAGCAGAAAATCACTTGATGCTTTGCCTGGATTTTATGATGTGAGCTTTAGTGATCTTAGTAGAGGTTGTACCTAGAACCTTTGAAGTTTAATTCATTCTAAAGGTATAGCTGACTTTTCTCAGGTTCAATAATTGATTCAGTTGATGAATAACATTTCTTGAGTAACAATACAGATTAAGATATTTATAAGCGATTTTTGTAGGTATATATTTTTCTTTTTTGTTTGTTTTATACCTTGATCAAAGCCTCTCCTTTCTCACCTTTTCCCACTCCCTCCTCTCTCCTCCTCTTTCCTCCCTTCTATCCCCTCTCAGTCTACTCATCCATAATTGCTCAGAAAGGTACAGGCCTCCCATGAGCTTCAGCAAAGCATGGCACACCCAGCTGTCATACGACCATGCCCCAACCCCTGTATTCAGGCTGGGAAAGGCAATCCAACAGGAGAAATACCTTTCCAAGAGCCAGTCACAGCACCAGGGACAATCCTGCTCCATTGCAGGGAGTTCCACACATAGATCAAACTACACATCTGTCACATATATGCAGAGGGCCTGTGTGGTCCCCATGCAGGTTCTGAACCCATGTTGGTTCAGATTCTGTGAGTTCCCATGAGCCAGACCAGTGAGTTGTTTGGGTTTTCCTGTTAATGTTCTTAACTCCCCCCATCACACACAGTTTCCTATAATCCCTCCTCCATCTCCTCAGCAGAATTCCCTGAGGTGACCCTGGTTTTGGCCATTTGTCTGTGAATCTGCTTCCATCAGTCACTGAGTGTAGGCTTTCCAATGGCAACCGAAGCAGTCACCAGTCCAATCACAGGGCACTACTCAGTACAGGCTATATATTCACTGCTACCAGGAGTCTTAGCTGAGGCCATCTTTGTGGAATCCTGGAAGTTTCCCTTGTATCAGGTTTCTACTCAACTCTGTAAAGCCTTTCCTCACAGTCATTTCTCAGACTGTCACCCTCCACTCACCCCCAATCTGATCCCTCAAGTTCATATGCCCACCTTCCCTCATTCCAACCAAGAGATCTCTTCCATTTCCCTTTTCTAGGGAGCATATTTCATTCAAATGAATTATCATTTATTGAGCAGAGGCAAAACCACCAAAAACATAGTAAGAAGCACATAAGCACAGAAGAAGACATCTCTGGTATCAGTATAATACTGTATTTGGTAAACATGGGGAGACTGTGGAAAATTAAGATTAGGGTTAAGGTTTGTTAAGAACTGGGGGGACACAAAAGTGGCAGAAAGATTTTCTTTCTGAATCTAGTTAGAAATACACAAATTAAAATGAAGTATGAGTTTAATCTTGATCATAAGAAAGACCAAATGGTCAATAGAACAACAATTTAAAGAATAATCTATTTAGATGTTTCACTGCAAAAGTAAGAGTTGTTTTAGGTTTGAATGGAAAAATCAACTTTTGAGCAGTGAAAAAAAAACCAGGAACTTAATTCACTGGCTATAACATTTTAGAAATTCAAGTATAAAAAATTTATGGAGTTTAGCTATGTAGAGCACTGGGTTTTGCAATCTGAATCTGGGCACTGACAATTTGGTTGGGCTGATGGGTTTCTGAACCAGGGTAATGTGTAAAGGAGAGTCAAGGGTTTAATCTCATATTTTGAAACAGACAAAAGACCAATGTATTTCTTTCAGACTTAGAACTCCAAATGAGTTGGATATCAGCAAAGGTAAAATCAAGGTTTTTGTAAGGGTTTTATGTAGTCAATGTAGTTATAGGTTATAGCTTATTTCTGGAATGTTCCTCTGATTTTCATAGACTTGCTTTTTCTTGATCTAATTATCTCAAAGATCTAAGCTTAGATAAAGGAATGGGGTTTAGAAATTTTCAGAAGCCAATTCACAAATTTCAATACATACATACATACATACATACATACATACATACATACATACCTTACTTAAATATCTGAGCTTGAGTGGCTAAGTGTTGGGAACCAGAATGCCACCTTCATTCAATCCTACCTTATTTCTTTAAAGATGTGGGTACTCCCAACAAAGGATACCCTTAAAGAAGAGATAGAGGTAACACTTACCCAAATTAAATCAAGATCAGATTAAAGACCTAAACAGACCTATAGCCCCAAAGGAAATTGAAGCTGTCATTAAAAGTCTCCCAAGTAAAAAAAGCCCAGGCCCAGGTGCTTTCAGTGCAAATTTTACCAGACATTCAAAGAAAAACCAATACCAATAGTCCTCAAACTGTTCCATACAGAAGAAAATGAAGGAACATTGCCAATCTCCTTTTGAGGCCACAATAACTCTAATACCCAAGCCACTCAAAGATGTAGCAAAGAAAGAGAATTGTAGATCAATTTCCCTCATGAACATTAACGCAAAAATTCTCAACAAAATTCTTGCAAACCGAATCCAACAACTTATTAAAAATGTCATCCACTATGATCAAGTAGGCTTCATAGCAGAAATGCAGGGATGGCTCAACATACGAAAAACTGTAAATGTCACCCATCATATAAACAAAGTGAAGGAAAAAAAACAAACATGATCATCTCCTTAGATGCTGTAAAAGCCTTTGACAAAATCTAACACTCTTTTATGATAAAAGTCCTGGAGAGATCAGGAATACAGTGAAAATACCTAAAGATAATAAAGGCGATTTACAAGAAGCTGGCAGCCAACATCAAACTAAATGGAAAAAAACTCAAAGCAATCCTACTAAAATCAGGACATAGACAAGGATGTCCTCTCTCCTCCTATCTATTCAATATAGTTCTTGAAATTTTAACTAAAGCAATAAGAGAAGGAAAGGAGATTAAGGGGATACAAACTGGAAAATAAGAAGTGAAACTATTTCTATTTGCAGATCATATGATTGTATACATAAGTGACCCACAAAATTCAGAGCTAGACCAATCTTTTGCCATTTAGGTTTTAAACTGTATTTTTTAGTTCCTTCCACATAACTTATTTATGGTAAAGAAAAATGTTAGAGATTTGACTTTGGAGACCAAGTATAGGCATTAAAGGCTCAGTTTTATGAATTATTTTAGCCATAAATGCTACATAAAATTTTTTACTTCAGTTCCTACATTATATAAATTGTGCATTATTCACTGGTATTTTTGGCTTATCTTTCTCCTGTAGTATTTGTATTTCCAATATTGACTACTGAACTTTGTTTTAAATTAAGGGCATTTAGACTAGTTCCATAGAATATTTCAGATACACTAGTTTGTCATGAGACCTTTAGTAAGTAAATATATTTCTCTTCAGGCATTTTCACTAACATGTCATTATTTGCTTTAAACCTCAGGTGAAAATATTTAATAGACTTGCTATGAGAATAAGAAGTAAATGGGCATTGAGAAGCTCTGCTGACGAAAGCAACCCATAAGTGGTGCTGATAAAAGCAGCCCATGGGGTAACCCTGTCTCATCACCTCCCTCCCATTGCCTGCTGCTTTTGATCCCACCATGAAGTTTCTCTTTCTCAGAGAATGCCTCACCTTCTCCATGGAGGCTCATCTCTATTGTGCTTGGTGCCATGTGCCTTCTCCTGATGGCTGTAGCCATATCTGTGACCATTTTCACTACAAACTGTGAGTGTTCTTAATGTTCCCTCTGCTCTCTTTTGGGGTCAAGTTTGCTGCAACTTATCAAAATTGCTCCTTGGCTGTGATCATAGCTGGAGTGCTTGTCTATTATGTGTGAGACATTGGGTTGGATCCCAAGTACCATAACCAGAAAATAACAACCACCAAAAAAAAAAAAACAAATCAAAACAAAAAAATCACTTTTTAAAAAACATTTTCTATAAACTTGCTTGTTATTCTAGAAAAGAGGCTTTTATTAATTCTGTTGATGTGTCAATATAAAAGAAAAACTAATTATGATGTGAACTATTTTGGTTCTTATGAAAGAACATGCCCCACAATCCATCACATCCTAGCCTTTGAGCACTGATTCAATCAGGTAAACATATGTATTGTTTGCATTAACTACATGAATAGCACACAGAGTCTTTAGAGGAAAGATGATACTTCGGCATAACTAGAAAAGATATTACATGGTCCCAGAAATTTAACAACTTACATTAATATGGGACAGACATTTGTATAACCAACTGTAACATAACACAGAAATATTGTCGGTATTATTATACACCTCTGTATATAGCACAAACATTCTTTTGAGATTCCATGATTTTGTATGGACATAGGATTAATGTGAGAAAAAATTTGGAAGAGCAACTTTTTAATAAAGAAAGAGAATGTCATAATGATATAAAGGGTTGTTTCCACTGCTAGTGCCATAGACATAGGAAAACTAAGAGTTCAGCAGTAAGATGGATAGGTCTTGGCAGTTGTAAGCTTTATGAAATAGAAAATGTCTGAAAGTTCAGATAAAATAAAGCCAAAAGTATATGTTTCCAGTTTATAGTTTTGTTATAACTTTTATTCATCTTTATAGAATATTGTTACAGTATTTTAAGTGTGCAGACTCTTTGTTTTAAACAAGTGAAAAGCAAACCTCTTCAGCAGAAGGACAGACACTACTTTCCTAGAACCTCATCATCCCTGCCCAGAGAACTGGGTCTGGTTCAGATGCAGTTGTTATTACTTCTCCAAGGAGACGTTAAGTTGGAGAGAGAGTCAACATGCCTATTTGTCTCTCAATTCAAGTCTGATAAGGATAAACCGAAAGGAGATGGCAAGTTGCTGCAAATGTGAATTACAAGGTGTGAGGTCCTCAAAGCGATTAACTCAGTTAAACTGACCAACACTTACACTTGGTTATGTTCAGCACTAGAACAATCACTGAAGGATGAAACTGGTCTATCTTTTGTTTCAGGTTTATGTGCAAAATATAATGTAGACCTATGAATTAGATGAAAAGTAGGGAAATAGTAAAATAATATTTGGAATTTCATTCATGAAAAAAATATATTGAAGCTGGGCCTGGAGAGATTCCAAGACTAGAGGATTACAAATTTAAAGCCTTCCTGGGCTAGAGTAAGTTGAAGACAAGCATGGTCAACTTAACAAGGCCTTCTCCCAAAAGAAAATAAAAAAAAGAACATAAGTCTATCTGGAATCTTAATTTGTTTTAATAATACAAACTCAGGGCCAGGTATTGCAGTAAAGGCTAAAAGATCAGAGAAGCTCAGCAGCCAGCCACTAGATAAATATTACCTCTACGACTCCTCAGACTGAAAGGGGGTTTGTGCTCCTGTCTCTTTCCACCTTATATTCCTCTTTCCTGTCTCAATATCCCTATGTTAGGATTAAAGGCATGAAACCCCAAGTGCTAGCATCAAAGGCATAACCCTCCATGGCTGGCTCATTGGGTTTTGTGTTTGTTTTGCTTTACTTTAACAGTTGTTTTTATTCTCTACTTAACCTTTAAAACACTACAAGAACTGAATAATAAAACAAAACCAATAACTGTTTATAGTCCTCGACTCATCCATCACTTTATAAAAAGTACCAGCAGTGGGCAATGTTCCTAGTTCTGATCCTGAACACAGTTCCCAGGATGCACATTATCCTCACATGCTTTCTTGATACTCTCTTTCCTCATTTGGACCCACCAACTGTCGCATCAGTTTCCGCAGTCTCTTTCACTTCCCTTTCCTATCAGGAAGGAGCTTTCCTAGCCATTTACCAGAAGACAGACAAACATTCAGAAAATGAAACTTTTAGCTAGATGATCAGGCAACTCCTTCTATTTGGCAAGAGATAAGTAAGCACATCTTCATTTAGTACCAAGTTCTCTAGTTTGAAGTCTCAAGAACAATACTCTTTAGTTCAGTATTCTATCCCCTGGCTGGCCCGAACAATGACTAAATTACACAAGATCTAATGGTGTCTGCAGTGTGTCATTAATGATCTCCTGGTCTTTAATATTCCATTCACCATGAGACAAAACACTGTGGTGCCTAAAAGTATATTTACACCACTGGAAACTTTTAATTAAGTGAGTTATCCACAGATCATTTTCTTCCATTATTTTTATTGTAGTGTCATGGATACAATGCAAAGCCTTGATTTTGTGAGCATTGTGTTTCCCTGCTGAGCTACATCTCTCAGCCCTACTTACAGACTCACATTTAAAAAAAGAATTTTCTTTTTATCCTGACAATCAGTTGTTATTTCTTCACCACAGACTCATCTTATTGGTTGAAATATTAACTAATATTGACAATTCCATATTATTTGACAATTTTTGCAGCTTACTAACATTTACCAATATAAGTTATGGGTTATGGAAATCAGACAGGTTCATTATTTAATTTTCTATGTACACTAAGAGTTCTGTAGTTTTGTGTGGATTTGAATGTCATATAATATCTTGATTACAGTGGGATTTCTTTTATTTTAGGTTATGCCATTTTGAAACGAATTGGCAAGGGTTTTATGCATCTTATAAATCAAAAGAAATGCATTTTCCTGAAAACTGTACAAATGAACTGGCATGTATTTGTAAGAAATATCATATTTAATCATGTGATGCCACAGAAGATATGAAAAATTTAACATTTCTTCTTAAACTTTTTTCTTGGGTCCTTATTTTCTGAAGAAAACATTGCAAATGTTTGCTTTTGCTTAGATAAAATTATATTCAAATACATTCCAGTGTCATTCCTTGTCAATGTTTCTACAAACAAGTTTATTGCATACATTTTAGAAGACACATAAATGGTTTCTAAATGAAATAGTGAGATAAAGCCGATGAGTTCAGATTAAAGCATTGGACATTTAAAAGCTTGAGCTATGTAAAGTAATATGCTTGTCTCTGCTCAGCATTCATGTATATATGTGTGTGTGTGTGTGTGTTCCACAAGATGTTAAAATGTATTGGACCTACATTAACCTACATATCAACTGGATATGCCAGACTAAAGGATTTTACCTTATTTTCTGACTTTGTTGGGAAAATTGTTCCTTGATTGAGATATATTCTTTATAATTCTGAATCAGAATACCATTTCCATATTGAAAACACAATTGGTCTAATCACCGTACCATATATGCATATAGCATTTCAGGGTACACATGATATAGAAAATTATTGTTATTTAGTAATAAAATGATGAGATATTATAAAGTGTTAAAAAATAAAGATGAAATTTCTACCTGTAAAATAAGTTCTTAATCTGAGATTGTGCTCATGCTAAATTATCATGGAGTGGTTTAGCCACGTGTCTGAATGCTAAGCTTGGGTTCATAATAGACTACATTACAGAGTTCATATTAATAGCCTTTGCCAGGTATCAGCATTCTTATAATCTAACCTGAACAACTTTTATAAAACCATGTTCTGAACTTTTCCTGTTCTAATTCTGGTGACAGGAATATAATGAAGACTCAGGGGAAGGAAGTAAAATACTTCCCTCACCTTGTGTTCAGTGTTTACATACTAGTTTTTAAATTTTAGCATCATGAGAAATTTCTTGAGAACATTAATTAAACTCTTTATAAAATCTTAGGGTTTGTCTCTGGTGTCAGGAACTGTGATGAACATAATATAGTTGCACATGCAATTTTTTCAAGTCTTTCTCCAGACTTTGCCTGTTTATTATCTCCATGTACAGGTCATACCACCTATGAATCCTATAGTAGAAGACAGTTAAAGGATCCCATGGAAATAGTGAGTGGTATTTATAGTCTACTCAATGTTTCATGTTCATTGGGATATCTTTGTAGTTGACGTTAATTTTTACCTTCCTTTTATAGAGTAAATATTGTCATGGGCTCAAATTTAATGATGTTTCCTGTGGTCATGCTTTGCTAGAATCATACCAATGCTGCTGTCAAGGTGATAAAGATCAACCACAGCTATACTTGCAAAGTTCCCATGTACCCACTTTCTTCTTCCTTTCTGTATCTTCTGCCACTTGGTCAGTAGCAGTGTTTCAACTCAAAAGCCTTTTGCCCTAGCCTCTTATTTTTAGAAGATTACATTTCCTCCTCTATTTCTCTCATTTTGGTCATCCTCTTTTTCTCTCTAAACCACACGGTCATATCAAGGCTCAGGTAAGCAAGAGCTATTATTTCAGGTGGTGGTACCTTTGTTATTGAAAATATTCAGCAGTTTATAGTGAGATGTGCCAGGTCTGACTTTTATGCTCATGGAGTGTACTGATCTGCTGACTGAAGTCTGACCAAATTTTGGCCAGGATCATAGCACAATTCAAAGAGGTCCTTTAAAAGCTTATCTCCAGGCCTAGAGATTGCTCAGTGGTTAAGAGTTCTTACTGTTCTAGAGGACCTAAGCTCAGTTCCTAGTACCCAAATCTGGTGGCTCACAATGACTACAATTCTAACCTCAGGGGACTACACAGCTCTAGCTTTCACAAACAACTGTGTGGGATATACCCACACAGATACACAGATACACACACACACACACACACACACACACACACACACAAACCAAGGTTTTTTAAATAGTGAAATTAAATCTTTCTAAAGAGTTACTTTCCTAATTCATTGTAGCCAATGATAAATGGCCATTATCGTGGACTCAGGCATGCGAGCTCATTTCTGTAATCTTAGCACTTGGGAGGTCGAAACAGGAGAATTACCTCAGTTCCATGCTCTACTGGACTTCTTAGTGCACTTCAGGAAAGCCTGATGAATAGAGATAAAAGAAAGAACCATGTAAATTGTTTGGCACTCACTCCCCCCAGTGAAAGCTTAGTGTTCAAAGGCTGCAGCCCAAGTCCCTCAGAAGGCCTTACTGATTCTTAGCATTCTGCTTGGGTACTAGTGTACATTTTACTCTTACTTAGAGAATCCTTGTATTTGTCACATTCCCTATTCTTTTTGTCCAGCTTTCCTTGGCACCAGAGATGAACAAAGTAGACATTTTGCTGAAAAGACAAGAAGGAGAATCAGTACTTTATAAAGTACTGATAATCCATGAAAGTGCTTGAGCTTTGGTCATCAAGAACCGACCAATCAGTCATTCTTGCCGTGATATTTCAGAATGATGACACAAAGACCTGCACAAACTCACCACAGTTAAATTGTTTTCAGCTACCCAGGAGGCGAGGAGGCATAGTTGCAACTCTTTCAGAGGTGCTTACATTTTCATAGACACACTGTGTAGTGCACTATATAGAAAATGTATACATTAGGGACTGAAATTACAACGCAAGTTGTACGTTCTTTTCTTCTCTGTCTTTATAAACATCCTTAAATCCTAAACAACCAAGAAGAATGTGAATATTTTTGATTAAAATATGTTATTATTATGTTATATTCATCTGGACACTTCCATGAAGATATCACTCTTGTGTAAAATGGTCACCTAAAGAGGATTGGGTGCTCAGAAGGAACATCAATATCCCAAAATCACATGCTGTCACTTCTCATCCAGGGTGAGCAAACTATGCATGGACAAGGTGAAGGTTACTGATTTGATTTTCTTTTTAGTTCTTTGTGAGAAATGTGTCTTTTGGTAATTTTAATTCACTGTTAATACAGAAACATGGTAGTGTGCTGTATGATGTCTCTGGTCAATAACCATGACTAAATCTGTAAGCTGTCTTGAAACTGTAAAATGATATTTTTGCATTTGTTAAAAAATACAGATCAAGTATAACTTCAAAATTACTAGATAGCATATCAGAGGTCAAGTAAAACATGGTGTTAGCTTAGAATGGTAGACATTTATATGTACTGTGTCAAATACTTCCTCATGTGGATGGGAGTGGCTGTTTCTAAAAGACCTTAATGAATTCCAGAGAAAGATCATGAAAGAACAGTCTTAGCAAATTATTACAAATGTTCTATGGCAGGGAAGAATGACAAATGACAATTGACTGCTTACTTAAAATTATATCAGAATCTTAAACTCCATGAAGAAAGTTCAGAAATAGGAAGAATTCCCTTCTGCTGAGTACATTTGTCTGATTCTCTTTACATACAAATGACAATTTTCCATAAATAAAAGAGTAGAAGGTCAAAATATTTTATTAAAAATGCATACACTCATACACAAATGAATACATACATAATAGATACAGCAACATACATGCACATGTATATTCAAGTGGGACATATAAGTCAAACACCAAAATTGGCATGTAATATACTAAATTCTCCTCCATTGAACCAAATCATTTACACAAAAATTGATAAATATTGGTAAAAAATTTTTTTACCAAAAAAATTATTTTTATATTATTTTTCTATTATAAAGTCATACTTTAGATTAACAAAATATTTAGCAATGTCTAATTTCTATATAATACAGAGACATTTATGGTCATATATACATTAAAATGTATATATTGAACTATATATGCATTGTTTTGTACTTATATGCACACCAAATCACATAAGGTAATGGATATTTATGTAATTGGCAATATCTGAGTAAATTCTATGAATTTCACCAGTATCAGTTTTCTCATTTTCACTTGCATTCTAGCTATATAAGATATCACCACTGGGGAAAATAAAGTCCATAGTACAAATGAATTCCCAATACTACTGTTGCTGGTCTATATTTTAAAAAGAATCAGAAGCTAACAGTATTTTATTGTCTTGGTATAAACATGAGA
This sequence comes from Sigmodon hispidus, assembly GCA_004025045.1. NCBI lineage: Eukaryota > Metazoa > Chordata > Mammalia > Rodentia > Cricetidae > Sigmodon > Sigmodon hispidus. The sequence continues at coordinate 39,454 of PVIH01014824.1, forward strand.
TAACATCATTTTTCTGTTCTTCCTTTTTTAGATCCCCTGTTGGCTCTCTTCCTAAAGTACAACTCTGTTATATTGTATAATAAAAGATTTAGCTCACATTGGAAATGTGATGTCTGTACTATTTCCAAAGAAAAGTTCATGGGAGTCATTCTTAATTTGTTTCATTCTTTAAAAACTCCATACACATCACACTCAGATGTGTATCCCATGTTGTTATCTTTTCCCAATGACTACATTTCAGAGTAAACGTTCACATGTAGATTAGTGAAAATCTTATGCAGGAAAGTCAATCCTAAGACAAGAAACTAAGGAAACTCAAGGGAGTGCCAATGGGGTCATCTGTTTGCCATATTGTGTCCCTGTACATCAGCATCTCCTTTAGATGATAGTTGCATCCATTCTTACCTAAGTGAAGTTCCAGAGCTGAAAATGGGACCCTTATTCATGATGTTCAGGCCACCAAAAGTTGCTTACCCGCTGACTACAGGAAGTGTTGATTTAGTCCAAAAAAGAAGAGAGGAGTTTGTGAATAACTAGTACATAGGGGTAAGCTTGCATTGCCATGTTTGGGTACATGTCCTATAAAAACAGACAAACTAAACTATAGTGTTAAAAGTCAGAATAAAGTCCTAAAATACACAAAGAGAAAAAGATAAATGACCAGAAGTCTAAATGGATAGTGAATTCTGAAAATTTTGGTGTGTAGGCAAAAAGAGAAAAATTTTAGGAAAAAAGTCATATGATTCAATAAGATAGATGACTAATAAAAGTGGATAATAATACATTTTAAAAATATCTGTATTTCTATGATAATAAAATGGACTTGGTCATGAATAAAACAAAATTGCTTAATGTAAATAAACTTATTAGTTGAAATTGGTCTTAACTCTTAATTCCATCACCTCTACTTTTCATGTGCTGGGAAACTAGGTGTATGCCATCATACCTGTAAAGAAATCATACTTCACCAAGTTAGAAAGTCTAATTTGAAAGATAGCAGAGCTTCATGAAAATATCCAAAGTGTAAGTATTTAACCAATCAAAACCCACTAGAGTTTGTTAGACTTTTTATTATAGTGTTTACAAGAGACTTTATGTAAGGCTAGCTTTCCTCCTTTTCAGGAAACCTCCACAAAGAAGTCTGCTTTGCAACCCTGTGAACCACGGGAAAACATATCATTTTAGAACCAATGAAATGAAAAGAAATCTCTCCTGTGGATTACTTTTTTCCCTAAGACGTTGCACAGTGTTTTATATATATATATATATGCATGCCTAGGTATAGAAAATACCCCACTACTTATGTTTTTAATAGGCATTAAATACCCTTTTCCAGATTTTTTTCTCAAGTTTTAAAGAGGTAGTTATTAAATTCAGAATTTATTTTGAATTAATTCTCTAGGGATTATAGAAATGGTAGTGGACAAAAGAGTAGGAAAGGTATAAAAAGGGAAATGAAATATTTTGAAGAATATATAACTATTAAAACATATATAGTGAAACTCAACTTCCTGCCGCTCATCTGTTTGAGTGTTTCTGTAAGTTCTGAGAAAAGTTTGGGTACAAAGTTTATTTAAAGTATATAAGAAATTGGCGTATGTGGGGGACTGTTGTCACAGGGAGAAGAAGGCAAAACACAATTGTGATTGATCTTTGTCTTAACCACTCACTTGAAGTAGGACCTTGCAATAGTTATGTGATTCTTAGAAGCAGACAAATAACAGGGTCATTTTTTCCTTGACTTAAGGCCAGTGATGCTGAACTATCATATTCGGAGATACGTCTGTAAAGGTCAGCCTGGTGACAGATAATTAATCAGCACTGTGGACAACTGTGTGTGAGAACACCAAGGTTTCCAACAGTTCTAAGAGAAAAAAGATAGAGAAAACACACACACACACACACACACACACACACACACAGAGAGAGAGAGAGAGAGAGAGAGAAAGAGAGAGAGAGAGAGAGAGAGAGAGAGAGAGAGAGAGAGAGAGAGAGAGAGAGATATGTCCAGACAGAATTTGGTCAGAGTTTATCAAATATTCAAGCAAGATGATTGGGGTAGATGAAGTCTGTTTTGAGTGCAGATGAGGAGGGAGATGAGTTTTCATGATGTGAAAACAATTTTGTTATCTGTGTTATCTGTGTACCAAAAGAGTGCAGATTCAAGTAGAGTTGGTAGTTTAGAAAGAATTAAAGGGAACGTTAAAAATGCTTGTGCAGGAGCAAGAGAGGTTAGAAGGGAGAAGTAAGGGTAGGGAGAGGAGAGCATAACAATAGTGGATGCTGCTTTCATTCTTTTTTAATTTTGCCCCCTGTACTTGGGTTAATACATAAGGGATCAGAAACAGAGTAAAAATACATGGATATTCCAACCAGTGTGTACTAAAGAAGAGAAATGCCAACCTAGAAAAGTGCAAATGCAGGAAGGGGCCTGGTTTAAAATAAATTCCTTGTGTGCTTTGAAGAAAGACTGGACACTAAGCTTAAGTCGTCTTAGGCAACTTATCACTATTTGCCTTGGTTTTCTCACTATCAAATTTGGTATCTTCTTGATTAAGCCATCAAAAGCTATTATTTTGTTACATAATATGTGCTTTAAATTTTTTAATACTAAGTAAATGAATATTTGTTAATATAGAGGTAGAAATTCTGAGTAAGACTTTATAATTCTAAGTGAATTTATCATTGGTTTGTTCACTTTGCCCCTATTTTCTAAACAGATTTTTAGATGTTCCTACATTGGAAACAAACTCCCTCTCATCTCCTTTTGTTCTAGTGATTTGTGACAAAATTAGAGATAATTTCCTGTGCTGTGGTTACCGGTTATGTAAGAAGCTTGCAGTCTTACTTCTGCTCATTCCTACTGTCTTCTGTGTACCACCAACAGATGATTCAAGAGCATCACTGCAAGACACAATGTGCCTTCCTTTTTTAATGCATAATGTCTCCTCCTTAGCCTCCTGCTCAGCTCTGTGATCCACATCATTCTTAAATATAGACACATCTCCTCTGAATCATCCTTGGAACATCACTTCTCATGGCAGGTATGTGTGCTCCTGTCATAACAATGATAAAATAATAACCAGAAATGATGTCTTACTGATTAGGTGCTTTCAGGGAAGACTTGAATAAAAAAATTAAAACAGAAAGTACATAGTCAGAATTGCATATTTTTAGACTTTCCATGATTTAATGTTTCCTGTATTCATTGTTTTCTTGATTCCTCATTTTAAAACTTGAAAATGACTTTATGAAACTGAAACTTTTGTAAACTGTTTCTGAGTTAGGAAGTGGTTTTTGTTAAGTTCAGAATAAAACTGAAACTAAATTGATTAACTCATCAGCATCATATTTCTAGCATGAGAATAGAGGACATATTGAAGACACAACACTTATAAATGTATAAATTTACTTTCTGTATTGTGGCCTCTTTACTGATACCTTGTACTGTTATTAGTTACAGCACTATTTTTGACAATATTCTATTGTTCAGAGATAATCATCTAATTTTGACATGTTTCAGCCAATAAGGAAGTAACATTAGCTATATGCTGTCATATTGTTGAGAAAACAGAAAGTCAAAGGTTAGTTTTGTACCATAATTCAAAAATAACATTGTGATTAAACTTATATTTTTCTCATCTCTCTAATGCAGAGTTTTTAATCCATGATATTGTTGAAAGAAAAAATTATTTTCTATTTAGAAAGACCACTAGTGCCTGTCAATCTATTCTTACTACAGAGATACATTTCACTTTTAATCTAAAGAATCAGTGGTAAATGATTCTAATGAGGCAAAAAATATGAATCAAAGAATAAGGTACACCACATCAAAAGAATGCTATTGTGTAGAGTCTTGAAGCAATGTTTTCATTGTCTAGTGTTTCACTGGAGAGATCTGTGTCACCATAGAAAGAATTTGGGTTCCTTCTGTTCTTATGGACTTCATCTTCTATGTTTGTACTTTAATTTGTTGACTAGACATTAATCTATGTGTTTGGTATTTCTCTATAGTTTTTAGGATCACTGTGTGGAGGTTGATGTCTGTGATCTTTGGAATAAAATGTCTTTTGCTGATGGTTACCTTGGGAGTTTTGATAAAAGACTGTAAGTGTTTAGACAAATCTATAGAAAAAAATCCAGCATTGTGATGAACTAATTTAATAATTAATATTTAATTTTTTCTAATATATGATATTTTATTTCATAAATACATGTCAAACTTAGCAAATCTGTATTTATGCCTTATAGCATTTACTACAGGGAGTATTCAACCAACACCTTCTCCAACTTCCACCACAAAATTCCAGAAAGGTATGTTCCATTTTTCTTTTTACGAACTTTATGATTGAGAGAGGATAAGACAGAGTGGTTCATTTTCATGTACAGTAGCAGCAGCATGGTTGCAATCAGTAAAATGGTTTCATCATATTGTGCTGTAGTATAAGAAAAATAAAAATAAAGCTGAATTGTGTGCTTTGGTCTTCTTTAGAAGTCCTTTAAGTAAACACTGCATAGAGAAAATGTTTGTTTTGTCCTCATAGTTTTAGAGATTTTGGCCTGTGGTCAGTTGGGCTTGTCAGTCTTGTACCTACACTGAGACTATGCATCATGGTAGAAGTATATGTGGGTGCAAAACCTCTCATATCATGACTAGAAACCAAAGAGAGTAAGAAGACAAATAGGAGGGTTTCCACTCTCCATTCAAAAGCCTACCCAGGTACCCTGAGAAAGAACTATTATATTCTCTATCTAAAAGGCTGTGGACTACCTCATTGCACTTAAGTTGGGTGCTAATTTTCTCATGTATGGCCTTTGGGGAAGATTTAGCTACAAACATCATTGTACATTTCACAATAAAGAGAAGATACCAGCCTAAAATGTCAGCTACATGTTTCTTAAAGTGTGTTCATGCATAATTAATAGACAAAATTAATTGACAATAAATATTATAGACAAATCTTAGTTTGTGTTTGCCAATAGCTTACACTTTATATTCTCTTTTTTTAACTTCTGTGATTCAGAATACAGTGTAGACATCTCTATAATTATAAACCTTTCTTATACTTAAGTGATAACCCAAAACTTTATTTTAATATTCTTTTTCAAATGCTCAAATTTATAATATTCTGATCACATAGTTAATTTTCTCTTATTTTAACTTAATATCATTTACATGATAAATATTTGAATGCCTAATATGTGTCATTATGTTTATTATTGAGAAGGAGAGATGCTGAGGACACACTGTGATATATAAACTGTCCATCGGTTTTGAAGCTAATTCGTTTATTTATCCTCATTGTATGAACACATAAGAATTCTTTCAAAGTATTCTATCCTTCTCTGACTTAGGGAATTTGTAGGGACCTTTTCTATAAGTCTTTTTCATCTGCTTAGTCCCATATTCACCAAAATCCTCAGCTGTGGAAACATCCTCAAAGTCATTCTTCTGATTGCAGCTCCGTCTTGTTCCCTGCTATATGCTGGCTTTCTTTTTCCTTTTCATCTATGATTAAACATAACAAAGCCCAGAAAATGATTTCATTTTTAATCTAACTTTAGAATATCCTCTTCATAAAGCAAAGTGTGCCAGACATCTAGACAAAGAACTAGGAAATGGGAGGCCTGCAAGAATTTACAGACATTGTGCTCTATCTAGGTAACCCCTCAAAGAAAGGCTATACCCCTCCAGCTTCATCCAGCAGCAAAGGCATAGACTTCCACTCCAATTATTATAGTTTTTAAATTTAGATCAAATAATGGTTCAAAGAACGTAAAGAAAAACAACAAGAATAAAGAAAAAAAACTAAATAAAAAATTTTACAAAAAAAATGCAAAGTGTTTGGATTGATAGTCCCTAAATGTGGTGTATATAAGTCACATTTGAAAAATTATTTGTGGAAAAAATACAGTTAGCACATATTTTTGAATATAAAATAGCATCAAAGAAGTTGAAATCTATAATGACGTTTCATCTTTCAGTTTCTGAATGTCATGCTTGCCCAGAAAAGTGGATTGGATATCAATGCAACTGTTACTTCATTTCCAAAGAAGAAAAATCTTGGGAAGAAAGCAGAGATTTCTGTGCCTCTTGGAACTCCAGTCTTCTTCAGCTCAAAATCAGGAATGAAATGGCATGTACTTCATTCTTGTTTCTTATATTTTTTTCCTCACTCAGGGCTATCCAACTAAGCTGACCACTCTCATGTAAGTCTACTGATGGCTCTAGAGATGCTCAGTTTGATATACCTTGAAATATTCTTAGTAAGCTTATTAAAAAGGTCTTCAAAGATTTGTACAACAGGGGTAAATTTTCAAATAGATTAGGAATTAATGGACAAAAGAAACCCAACAGCCTAACTTTTCCCGAATTAGTAGGTTATTAAAATTTTAACTGTGCCAAAAAACCAACAGAAAGACTATTGCTGGAATTATTTAAATATGATATATTATATGAGGGTTAATATTTACTGGGGGAAAGAAAGGACTTAGAAATATAAAGAGTGATTTTAGGAGATTTGTAACACTGTATAGGTATGTTTAGTTTTTTTTTTTTTTTTGAGAGCACAGGAACTAAACAGGTCATCTGTTTTGTCTTTTTGGGCTTTATCTCACTTGGCCATATTTTAATAGGAGTTGGGTCTTCTGAAGTCATTAGGATACACGGAGATCACTAGAACTTCCCTATATAATGCTGGTTGCATTCTACTACATCTCTTTTTTTTTGCCTACCTAAGAAAGTTCTAAACTAAGTATAAGACCACATATACAGGGTGTATCTCAAATGACTAGAATATAGATAAGAGGTAATGTATGGGGATTACTTCAATGCTGAGTATCTAGAATAATAACAATCTAATAGTGAATGTTTTTTTGTTGAGATATGAAATGATAGTAACCTTAACTATATAGCCTTTAATACTATCAAGACCTGAGAGGGAAAATGTATTATTTGAAGGTTGGAAGCACGAGAGAGTAACTTTTAGAATTTAGGAGAGGACAATGACAGTTGGTTACTTGGATAGTCACTCATGGTTTTTTGTATAGTAGGAATACTTATTTTTTTGCCTAATGGCCTAGGATGTCTGACAAATCTCTTTAGAAGTAGGGTATTTTTGGAAGAGACTCTCTTATTTTATCTAGGCAGGCTTTGGCAGTCTGTTTTTTATTTTGCTTGTTTAGATTAGACAGTGTGCATGTTGACAGCAGTCAGGGCAAGTGTAATCTTTTGTCTATCAGGCCATTATCTGTCAAAGAAGACAAGCTCTTTGTGAGATGTCTATGATGCTCAACACCACCTTAGGAAAGGAACAGTGATGTCAGGAATTGTTGTGTCTTTCATGGCTGAATTTTACATAACAAAATATTAAATGTCATATTTCTTAGTTTTATGAAGTGGATGAAGTCACCTGTCTATCTGATATATTTTAGCATGTTTTTGGGAAGCCTGAGCATCATGACTGTTATATGACAAATCTAAGTAGTGGCAATCTGCAATTTTAATAAATTGAAAGACTGAAGCTTATATTGTAAGACTAGGCAATCTATAAATGAGTGTATAATTTTTGCATAATGACTTTAAGTATGACGATCTTATGAATATTAACCAGGGTTCACATATTGTATAAAGTGACAACAGTATCTTAACTATATATCATTATATAAAATATCTAAACAGAGTTATGCAAAGTAACATATATATATTATAACTAGTGTTATAGCTAGTATAAATAAACAGAGGTAGAAATTGCATGATAGAAATGACAATAATATGTTTAATGTGCATTAATGTTTAAAATATTTTAAATAGGGGTAGAAATATGAAAAAGAGGGCAATTATATATTTAACTTTGTATCAATACATAAATTATGTCAATCCAACATATAAAATAATTTTTATTGGTATCAATATACAAAATCTAAACTTGTATTAATATATAGATATTTCAATCAAACAAATAAAATAAATTTTCATTAGTATCAACATATAAGATTTAAATTTGTATCAATATACAGATTATCTCAATTAAACATATAAAATATTTGTATTAATTATATACGCATCTATTATGACTATTTGTTTTTGGCTCATCTTTAGCTAATAATTGTTTACAGGTAGATTCAGTAATCTACTTATCTTTTTTACCTATTACCCTTTTTCTTCTTTAAAAGGAATTTTAAAGTTTATATTATTGTTCTACCCTCAACCCAAATTTATCTTATAACTACTCTATCAGAATGATAATTATCTATAACCCTTAGAGGACAAAACTTATTGGGAGAGGGGCACAGTTTTTTATTAGGTTATTTTATGCTGACTTGTGGGTGACAGTATCTTTTGGGGTCTTGTAAAAACTAAAGCAATGGTTAGGTCTTAATGAATTGACTATAAACATCTATAACCATTCTCAGAGTATTGGATAAGTCTATTTGGAAATCTTGTTAAAAGTATGACATGAAGCTATCTTATAACTATCTTGAATGGTCCATATTTTAAAATTGCTAATTGAGTGATGTACAGCAGGTTCTTTCTTTCTCTGTCTCAATGTCTCTCAGAATTTTTTTTTGACACAGTGGAGGCATCATCTTTTTTTTTATATCTTGGAGAGTGTTGGTAGGAGAAATTGTTGTTTATAGTGGAGAGTCTAAGAAGTACTAATATCAAGTGAAGATTTTAAGTCTTTACGAAAAGTTGTGTATAGATAAGTTTTTTAAATTAAAAGGAGGAAATATAGAGAGAAGTAGGATTAAAGATAAGAATATAATAATATTTGTCTCTCATCCCACTACAAAGGAATTTTAATTACTATTTATTAGAGCAGAGTACATAACCTCTTGCATGTATTATATGGCTTTTTGGCATTTTTCTGGAATGTAATGAAGAGCCAGCAGTGGATTGTATGAACATAAAATTACTCAGATTATGATTGTTGTTATTGTGTGTTTCATAGGGCAATAAATCTAGGAACTGACATGTGCCAAGCAAACACCCTGTGACTATTCCCAAGCATCATTTCAAAATTATTTACTATGAATTTTGAGACAGAGGGAGGTATTTCTGGCTTATGTTTTAATAAACTCCCTCTGTAGCCCAACGAAGTGAAACTCTGCTTCAGTCTCTTGAGCACCAGGGGTATAGAACTGAACCATCAGGCTCCTCTTGAAAATCACTCCATTCTTATGAAGAAACTCTCAAGCTGTCTGTGTTTTGCTGCTCAGGCTGAAGAGGTTATAGATTGAAATTTACCCCTCATGATGCTGTCATTGCAGTCACATATGATCATTGATCTTAGGAAGGAGATCAATATAACACGGTCTCATTCTCTTTTTGACTTCCATCTTTCAAGAAGCAAGATTTTGTAGTATATTTTACACAAGAGTCATTGGGTCTGATAAATAAGACATTTAAGACATGTGATGATGTCTCCCAATATTTCTTTTAAAACATATGTTGATCTCAGACTACATTAAGATTTGACTATCTTGTTATTTTGCCTCTAAGCAGAGTTTTATGAACTCCAGTCAAAACTTTTTCTGGACTGGAATGCGTTATAGTGAAGAACAGAAGGCCTGGCTATGGGAGGATGGCTCATTCCCCTCAAAAGATCTGTAAGTTTCTGGCTACTGAGGATGTTTTTCTTTTTCTGGAGGCTGCATCCTTTTTGTGAATTTATTCTAGCTGTGATTACTAAAAATTCATTGGCCATGACTCAGGAGTTCAAATAACCCATGTGGAGCATGAGAATATATAAAACCCTAGAGGGCAAACAGGATAGCAGTCACTGCTCCATCCACAACATTCAAGTTCATATTCAAGTAACAGGAGTGTTGTGTAACTGAGATCATAAGAGAATTTTAGTTTTTTTCCTTACTATAACAATAAAAAACACCAGATGTGTTTATGCAAGGTCAGGTGGTCTCAGTTACAGGCATGCCCAAGAACACAGAAGATCCATCTTTGTTTGTCTAGTAGATTCCACTAATTTTTTTATCATCTTCAATTATTCAGCAATCATATTCTGAACAAATGTTATCCTTGGATCTCTTTCTTATTCAGAAGTATGAAATCTGGAGACTCATACAATGACAGAGTTTATGCTTTCCCTCCCATAGATTAGGTCAATTCATAGATTTTCTCTCATCCAGTGTAATCTGATTACAGTTTTCCCTCTCAACTCCTTCCAGGTCTCTGCACCCCCATCTTATACAAACCACATTTAAGGGCAGGCCCCATGCCAAACAGCAGTCGACCAACACAAAACAACACAAAAGGAGCTCAGTAGTAGAAATTTTTTTGTTTGTTTGTTTCATAATGCTTTGTTGGAGCATTTTTTCTAACCTTTCAGAACTTTTGTTTATGTATTATATTTTCCAACTTTGTTTTTATGGGTTTTCTGTGTGTGCTAATGCATATGTCTCAGTGTCTGTATATATTTTTTTATAATTTTTCTTTATTTTTTGTTTGTTTTGCTCAATTCATACTTCTTAACAATACAGAAAACCAACATATCATCATTTCTAGGTAAATATGGTGGTACACACCTTTAACTCCAGCACCAGACAGAGGAAGGCATATGTCTTTGAGTTCAAGAATGTTCTACTCTGTGAGTTCCTGGTCAGCCAAAGCTGCATACTGAGACCTTGTTTCAAAAAACAAAACAAACAACCTAGCCATTTCTGAAAGATGTGATAAGCCAACAAAGAAACAAATAACAAAACCACACCTAGAACCCATTCCCTGGTCTTAGCACCAGTGGCCACTGAGTTTTGTGCAGCCTTGCACTCTAGGACTGGGAAAGTTGTTTCTGAAAGGCAGCAAAACAAGAGCAAATAAACACAACCCCAAACCACTTGGTTAATAAGTAGGTGTCTCACTCAAATGCTGTCTCACATTTCGAGTTAATAAAAATAATCTTAAACATGTCTACTGTTTTTCAAATGTTAACATATTCTTTCTCATTACAGATTTCCAGACTTCTCAAATACCACTCCAAGGGACTGCATTCTTTATAGTCCAAGCGGAGCTGCTAACATGGAATCCTGTAAAAGTAAAAATCATTTTATCTGTAAGCATTTGCATTTTTGAGTATTTCTTAAGGCAAAGGATATAGATGAGAAAGGTAAAGGATTACTTAAACATTACTTACCCCTCACAGTATTACTACCTTTGCATCTTGAGTTAGTAGAATGTTTCTTTGTGCTTTCATTTTTATACATTTGAACCCAATTATTTTATGTGATGAATTTTTTACATTTGTGCATAAAAAGAGAATGAATCAAGGTAAAGAGTTTTTAATCAATATTTTGATTTAATACATGTTGGACATAAAATATAATTTTGTTCACATATTGTTGTAAAGTTTTCTTTGAAGCATTAAAAAATTTATTACAAACCAAGTCATATGTATCCACTTGTTTTCAGTGTTTCTATCACAGCTGAATTGAACCTGGAGATGAGTTTGAAGGATATTATCCCTTCAAAACATTAATTCTAGTCAATCATTGCCTGGCAGTGGGCCTTTTCATCATGTAGTATATTCAGATTTTTTCCCAGCATTTAAAGTTTTTATTATGGAAGTATTACATATGCTTGGTTGAGTTTATTTCTATTTTTTAACTTGTTAATAAATTTGTTTTCCTGATTTTCTTTATAAAAATTCAGAAAAGCTACTAAATCTATTTTTGATTTTATATTCTGCTGTATGTCAAACATATTTTTCACATTCAAGATATCTGATGATATCTTTGGCATTTTTTAAGAACAGAAACATATCATCTACAATGGACATTATTTGATTTATTCTTTTCCTAAGCATATGCCTTTAGAAAATCAAGCACTGCATTAAATAGTAGAGACCTTAACTTAATAACATGAAACACGCACAAGCCAAATAGCACTGACTTACACAAATAGTAACCATTTAAAGAGATGTAATATATGAAAAGCGACACTTACAGCAATGAATAAGACCAAAATATTTAGAGTTAAGTTCAAAAAAGCTATTAGAAACATATACAAATAGAGAAAGGAAATACAAACAAGTTGCCACCAAAAATGGCAGGAAATATGAATCAATGGTCACTAATTTCCCTTAATATCAATGGTCTCAACTCTCCTATAAAATGTCACACACTAACAAGATGGATACAACAACAGAAGCCATCCTTCTGTTGCCTACAAGAAACACACCTCAACTGCAAAGACAGATACAGTCTTAGAATAAAGGATTGGGAAAAGATTTTCCAGTCAAATGGTCCTAAGAAACAAGCAGGAGTTGCAATCCTAATATCTAACAAAGTAGACTTTAAGCTAAAAGCAATTAAAAGGGACGAAGAGGGTCACTACTTATTCATCAAAGGAAAAATTGGTCAAGAGGAGATTTCAATCTTGAATATTTATGCTCCTAATATAGGGCCACCTACATATGTAAAAGAAACACTGCTAAAGCTCGAATCCCACATCAACTCTTACACCCTAATAGTGGGAGACTTCAATACCCCACTTTCAACCCTGGATAGATCAACCAGACAGAGCCTCAACAGAGAAATAAGGAGTCTAAATGAGGTTATGATGCAAATGGATTTCATAGATATCTACAGATCCTTCCACCCAAAGGCAAAGGAATATACATATTTCTCAGCTCCTCATGGAACTTTCTCCAAAA
>PVIH01014825.1:0-52119 GCA_004025045.1 Sigmodon hispidus
TCTATTCCTATTATTCTCAAATTAGGTCTTTTCATGGTGTCCCAGATTTCCTGAACATTTTGAGTTATGGCTTTTTTAGTTTTACTATTTTCTTTGACTGATATATCTATTTGAGCTACTGAGTCTTCCACTTCAGAGATTCTATCTTCCATCTCTTGAACTCTGTTTGTTATGCTTGTATCTGTGGTCCCAGCTTTTTCCTTCAGATTTTCTATTTCCATCTTTGCCTCATTTTGTGCCTTTTTTATTACTTCCATTTCAGCTTTTAGTTCCTGGCATGTTTCTTTCATAGATTTGTTCATCTCTTCCAATTTTTTGTTTGTATTTTCTTCTATTTCTTTACGGCTCTTTTTCATATCTTCTTGAGAGCTTCGATGATCATCAAAAAGGAATTTTTGGTGTTGCTTCCTTCTGTTTCCTCTTCATTGCTCAGTTCAGGTCTTGTATTTGTAAGATTGCCACTGTCTTCTGGAGTTACCTTGTTGTTATTTGTATTATTATGTAAGTTTTTGCATTGACGTTTGCCCATGGCTTCAGCGGTTCACGATTAGGTGACTCCTGGTCAGTTGTGGCACTTGGGCTTGTGCGCCCCCTGTCACCTCTCTGGGCAGGGTCTGAGTCTGTCCTTCAGGGACCTCAGTAGTTATCTGTTCACTCTTTTGGAGGTGGAGGTGGGTAGCCATGCAAATTCCCTCAGCAGCAGCTGTGGGTATGGTGACAGGCAGACTTTATCTGTGCCTGTTACAGAGTGTACTAGGACTCACTCTGCAGACATCACCTGGTCCTGGAAGGGGAACCGGAACCGGTGCGAGCTAAACTCTCCCTCCCTGGCTGGGATATAGGCGCTTGGGCCTGGTGACCCCTCCTCACCTCTGGGCGGGGTCTGAGTCTGTCCTTCAGGGATCCCAGTTGTTATCTGTTTGCTCAGTTGGTAGTGTAGGTGGGTAGCCTTGCAAATTCCCTAAGCAGTAGCTGTGTGTATGGTGATAGGCAGGCTTTATCTGTGCCTGTTACAGAGTGCGCTGGGACTCACTTTGCAGACATCACCCGGTCCTTGAAGGGAAACCGGAACCAATGGGCCCAGCTACCCAATTTAAACAAGTTTCCTAAATTTTAGTTTGATTTCTTATACAAGATAAACTAATCATTTGCAATTTCAATTAATAGAAACCACAATGAATAGCAGCATAGCTGAATTTTTGCCTAGTGACAAATCTGAAAGTCAATATGAGCAAACTTGGTTCCAGTAGTAGATAATATCACATAGTTTCTTCACTTTGCCTTTGTGATTTCACAGCTCTTGCAATTATTCAGGTTTTGTCATATCCAGAAGTTTCAATTTCTTACCAGTCTTCCCCAGTCTCTGAGCCTGTGATCTTTCTTCCTGCTTTTCAAATATGGCTCCTGAGCCCTAGGGATTGGGTGTGATATAGAGGACTAGTTTGAAGCTGAGCACTCCACTGACTTTTATTAGCTTCACTTTGAGAAAATTGTGAGTTTTTACACTAACCACCATCCACTCAACAATGAAATTTATGGTGAAGTTTGACAGCTTTACTAATATGCAGGAAGAAATACACGGATTTAGCAAGCAGTTGATATTAGCACAATAGCAATAGGTTTACCTTGGGGACTTGAGCTCCCCAATACTGCATGAGGATTTAGGCAAATTTATAGTACAAGGCATGTGCTTCATCCTGGGGAGCCAGCCCTTTAAATCCAATCAGGAAGTGATTGGTAACCACATAAAATCTGTACCAATATTGCATTTATGGGCATATCTTGCCATGTTGCTCATATTGCCATTCACAACGTTTACATATAGGTAAGACCTTTGATGGCGTTACCCCAACAACCTACATAGCATCTTTCAGGACAATACAAGCTAGCCAGAAGAGAGGAAGCTGCTTGCTTAGTTCCAACTTGATTTCTCCATATCCTGTGACCAATATGTATGGTGTTTTGGAAATACAATTTTATAATCAAGTTCTCAGGAGCAACAAAGACCAGTGGCAATACATTTTACTTTTGGAGAATATCTATTGAATATCTCTTTCCAACAACTCAAAATTAGTGTACCAAAGTTGGCACTGGGCTTTTTTATTTGCAACCTGTGTTTAATGGAATGCTCTTAATCACCTGTGTGTGATAACAAATGTATATTAGATTTTCACATGGGTTTTAGAAATACTATGAGATGGTCTTTCTATATGCTGTGAATACATATTACTACCATCTGTACTAAAAAAGCTCTTCTGGCCCATGGCAAGACATCAGACATCCAGGAAGTGAATCCAAAAGATATAGAGTAGAGAGCAGAAAAATGCAGAGTCTAGTAGATATTACAAGCTTGAGCTGCTAGAAGAGCAAGATGTAATGGAGCACAGGTAAGCCATGAGACATGTGCTGATACATAGAGTAATAAAATGGCTTAATTTAAGATGTAAGAGCTAGCTAATAATAGCCTGAGCCATATTCCAAACTGTTTATAATTCATGTAAGCCTCTGAGTAATTATTTTTTAAGTGACTGCAGAACCATGGGTGGGAGGGATTCCTTTGGGCTATGGGTCTAGGTCGTACAGAGGAAAAATTCTGGCTACAGGCACTAGTAGTGTTAAATGTTCCTTGTTAAAACTTCTCCTCTGTTCTACACTTACATCCTTCCCTCTCACCATAATTGTATTAGACTGTGATAGATAGTCCTTCTCAACATTTTTTGAGTAAATAGTTGCCACATATGATAGGCTTTTTCTATGTTGAGGCAGATGTTACTAATGGTTTTATAATATCCGTTCTAGTTACAGAACACCAGAAACAACTGGTACCTGTCAGGAATTGGACCAACTTGCTTAAAAGTTTTTCATTACATGGTTGACATAGTGCTACTCCTTGAATGTCTTACAGATTTAGAAAAACACATGAAAGAGTAGAACAACAATGTTTAACTAACCTGAACGAAGCTATATTTTATAGGATGAAAATGACACTCTTGGAACCAAATGGTAGTTTAATAAAGTTTCCAGTGCTAGGCTTATGCTTACTGTGATTAGAGAGGACCTGGAGGCCTCAGATACTACAAAGCCTATTGACACTGTTAGGCATGCTATACACAAGATCAGTGGTTTTCAACTTTATTAATGCTGCAAACTTTTATTACAGTTCCTCAAGTTGGTAACTCCCAACTATAAAATCTTTTTTGTTGTTACTTCATAACTATAATTTTGCTACTATTACAAATTGTAATGCAAATAAGTTTTCCACTAGTCTTGGGTGACTCTTGTGAAAGCGCCATTCAACTCCTAAAGAGGGCATGCTATATTATTATAATATAATGTAATTCTAAAATTATATAATGAGTATTAAATAATACAAACTCTGAAATAATAGAATTTTTCAGAATGTGTGTAAATTGCAATGTGACTAGAATCTTTTCCCTTCTAGCTTCCAAAGTACTGGAGATGATACTCATATTGGAGTTATGTATCTACATAATATGCTACCAACTGTTAGATATCTCCTCAGGAACAATGCCAAAACAATTAATGTGGGTAAATACAACTACCTTTCCACTTGAGGAGGGAAAACATTTTGGCACTATAAGGCAAGGCAAAGACTTGTGGGTGAGAGCATCATAAGTCCCAGAAGATATATGTGCTAATATTTGATAAGTGGGAATTCTGTATCTATGAAACTGTGTTTCAAACATTGGTACTAATATGCACAGATTACTGCTTGTCATTAGCCTTGTTTGTTAATGGACAAAAGCTTCCTTTTGGCAGTGTACAATGGTTATTGTGAAAAATTATAACTGATCAAGCTGCTGAGAAATAATTGCTCGCTGAGAAATAATTGTTCTTGTTATGGTATAATAGTTGAATATTTATCATAAATAGAAGAGAATAACTACATGTCTAAGTTGTACCTACCAAAGTTTAGAGAGAACTGGGGGAGAAGATAATGTAAAAGCCAGAGGGATATTAAGAGCATTATAAAGTAATTCTGTCTGAACTGAAACATTGTTGGTTAGGACATATAAGGTCATAAGATATAGAAGAATAATTATTTTTACCTCCATATCCCTATTATTTTCTCATTGTTTATCTTCCACTGTCCACGTGGAAGCCTCTGTTATGTTATGAGGCACGAGAACACTCCCCACATTTTGACGTCTCATTTTCTGACTTCAAAGTCCTCTGAATTGTTTGAAATATATTTTCTTCCTTTATACATTTCAGTCCATAATATTATATTTTAGGTTGTGAAAATAGACTAATGATAGCAGGAAAGTGTACAATAGAATACTATGTTACAATAGTTTTTATTAAATTTATTTCATTAAAAATATATATTTAATATATGTTAGTATATAATGATATAAGAAATATATAAATATGTATATAATTAGTGATCATTTTTTTCTGATGTAGATGTTGTCAACAGTGAGTTATGGATGTGAAAAATATGATGCCCCAAAGCCTCAGATAGCAACCACTAAGATACTTGTTTAATATATTATTCACTACAAGACAATATATATTAAGAAAACAATAGAAAAGTGAAAAAAATTAATGGCACAGCTTCAATGGTTGAATGATGAAATTAAAGTTGCAAAGAAAAAAAGTCATTGCAAGAGGAGACTATAAATTAAATTCACATATCATCACTTACCTTGACAATCCTTACCATGGATCATATTTTAAAAATCTACATTACTAAGGAGCATTTCCCTTCATATAGACTATAATTTGGAATGGTTTTAATAAAATATATACTATCATTTTGAATGATTTTAATAAAAAATTTAAATGAAAACCCATACTTGAAATATTTTTATAATAATGCATCAAAAAGATTCCATGAACATGCAGTGTCAATTTCTTTTAGTGCAGATAATATTTTTAATTAACCAAAGATGCTTTACCATTTATTTCACATGTGTCATGACATACATGATCAGTTGTATTTGAGTTTTAACTATGGAGTGGTAGTTAATTCTAAGCACTTCTTTCTGTCTTGGTTAGGTGTTATTAGGCTACGACTCAGAGACATCAGTAAAAGTATGCTTTCCTCTTTGATTAAAGTAAACTTGCAATATCTGTGGCAATGTTCCCTGTTGAAAAATACAATTTCTTTTTTATATTATGATTGATGATGATGGGGAAACACTTTTTTTCTTATTTTCTCATTTTTTCTTTTTTGTTATGAATAAAGCCATATTTTTTATCCATGTATCCCCTTGTTCAAACTCCCTTCCCCCTCCTGCCCCTCCCAGTCACTCTCTCTTCTCCCCATCACTTTATCTCCTCCCCAGCAAGGGAAGGAGGCCCCAAGGTCTCAAAGTGACTTAGCCCGGCATTCACTCCAAACAGACCCGCTTTCCTCAACCCATCATCAAGACAGGGTCAGGTGTTCCTCTGGAGGGAGTGGGCTCCAAGGTGCCAGTCCAAGGTGTTTCAGATCCCAAGCTGTTTAGTGGTTGTAGTTTGCAGCTTGGATATGCTTTGCTTTTTGTTTAAAGTCCACTTATGAGTGAGTACATCCTCTGCTTGTCTTTCTGGGTTTGTGATACCTCATTCAGGAAGATATTCTCCAAATCCATCCATTTGCCTGTAATTTTAGGATATCATTTTTTTCTTACTGCTGTGTAGATGTACCACAGTTTGATAATCCTTTCTTCAGTTGAGGGGCATCTAGGTTGTTTCCAGATTCTTGCTATTACGAATAATGCTATGAACATAGTTGAGCTAATGCCTTTGGAGTGCATATTTTGTCATTTTTTTGGTAGATGTTTCTGTTGAGTTTTATGATAAATGTGTATCATCTTTCTTTTATGCACATCATAACGTCATTCTCATTATAATGTGTCCAGAATGCATATATTTACTATATAGATACATCTTGATGTACCAATTGGTAGGTAAATCTCCAGAATAATCTATGTATGTTTTAAATTGGATGAGAAATCTTTGCCTAAGAAAAGAGAAATTTTTTTGTATCAAAATTTCATTACAGCATACTTTTACTAAGGAATCACTTTTGTACGGATCATCTTTTCTTGGATATATATAAAATTAGAAAAGAAAAACAAGTAGCCTGATTTTGAAGTTACTCTATGTCTACATATTGTCAAATTAAATGCATATTCAACAAACTTGGAATCAGTTCTACTGACCAGTGTTTTTTGCCCATATCTATTGAAAGACCACATTATTGAAGGAATATAAATGATATATATATGTTCTTTGTCCATTTTCTGTGCCATCATATTATGGCAAATGTTGAGATCATTTGAGTTTAATTAACGAAGTAAACCAAGAATATTAAAAAAATTATATTGCCAAGGAATGACCTTGTTCATGGTGAAAGAAACATACTAATTTTTCCTTTCTTTATATTTATTTATTTATATTATATTTATGTTTATACTGTGTTTTCAGCAATTCACAAAAAGTCTGGCAACAATTTTCACACTCTGGGACTGGTTCTTTAGAAGTTTTTACTCAGGAGTTTCTGCTTTGGAAAGCATAACTTTCTGTTTCATCTTTATTTTTTTTTCTTTCTAATTTTACAGACATATATTTGTCTGTCACCTGTCTTCTCTTTGAATCTAAAAAAGTTGATAATTTTCAGTTTGTTAAGATTTTGACTTGAGTTGAATGGCTATTTCCAATAATCTTTATTTGTAGAACCAGAAGCCAGAAAACTCTTAATATGCTCTGTGATGCCTGGAGCTTCTACTCTAGACTATATCATACCCAATCTTTTATAAGTTACCAGAAATAAAATCCAACATAAGGATTGAGCTGTAAAATTTCCAATTACATGTTAACAGAAAGGAAAGCTGTTACCCATAGGAGACAGTAAGTTCATAGGATATAATAACTAAGCTTTTATAGATAGAGTAAAGTAAACAACATAAAACATAAAAGAGAAGACTGAGTTAGTAGAACTCGTAAAACAACAAATTAAATATTACAGATCTTCTCAGTAGAGAGGAAAATATGAAAATAACATCTTAAATATTTGTGCTATATTAAAATGCTTTGTGAATACTCTATACTGTTCATCTCTTTCTATACTATACTATCTTTCTCTAGGCTCATTTACAATTACAAATAATTTTGCTGCAGGAGTTCATCCCACAGGGTCTTCTCTATCTAACTTTCCATGTGTAGGTCTAGCTAAACTAACTAGAAATTACAGGTATAGTAGGTAGTATGTAGTTTCTGGCGTGGACTAGCCCTAAGATCTGGACCAGCAGTCCCAAAGCTCAAAGGAAACACACAAATACTTACATTAATTTTATTCTGGCTGGCCTATGGCTGTTATATAACTTGCTAACTCTTAAGTCTTAAACTAACCCATGATTCATGCCTTGTTTAGGCATGTGGGTTAGTACTTTTTCTTAGAGCAGCATTTCAGCTTCTTTCCTCTGCTTCTCCTACAGTCTCCTCTGGAATCTTTCTGGCATCTCTACTCTGTTTTTCTTGTTCCCAGAGTTTTCTTATTCTGATAGCCCTGCCCATACTACCTATCTGCTTTGGTCAATCAGCATTTTTATTGACAATTATTGGGACAATTATTTACAATGTAACAACATCATTCCACTACCCTAGTGGTGAAATTCTTGGTTAGTGAATAGGGTTAGGGTTAGTGGATAGGGTTAGGATTAGGGTTAGGGTTAGGGTTAGAGTTAGTGGAGCCTAGTAGAGGGTTAGTACAGGTGAAATCTTCTAATAAATAGATGGGTAAAATTTACCTTTGAAATCCCAAACATTTTGCACCCACTAGGAAACTGGCCCTCTAAAACTTAAATCTGACTACCTGCCCCAGAAGCCCAAGTAATGTAGACTTAGGAATCTTGCTTCACCTACTGAAGCCTGTTTAATCCACATGATAACCACTCTACAATCACAGACCAAGCGTTTCTCTGAAACCCTATCTGAGCAATTTTTTCTCTAGGAGAAAGCATGAGAAAAACTTCTTTTGCTTTGGCCTGCCCATCCTGCTCCACACTACTATCCATACAAAGAAAAATTAGCATCAAACCCTTCATCTCCTAAACATGGTATATACGTTTACTTAAAGTTAAAGGCAACTTAAAATATAAAAAGAGAAAGAAGAAAATGAAAAAAGAAGGAAGGGAAAAAACCTAGCACATACCACTCCAAAGTACAAAAAAAAAAAAAAAAACAAAAAAAAACCAAAAAACCCTGAGAAAACCAGGAAACATGTTTACATGTTTATTTAACAAAATACTGGTCCCATGACAATACCTAATGACAATGGCCTCAAAAATCTTTCAAATAAATAGTTCAAAGGAATAATTTAAGAATGTGAGTTTTGTTAAGTTAAGTTTTGAGCTCCTTGCTGGTCCACCAAGCACTCTAGCCCTAGACAACAGGGGCATATACCTTGCTCCTCCTCCGCAGCCAGCCCAGTCCAAGGCATCCAGCACCATCCTCATCCTCCAGTTTCTGACATCCTTGCATCACCAGAGTTCACTTGAATCACACAACCCAAATCAGGAACCACAGCAACTGGGAATGACAACAATTAGAAGGACGCACTGTAAGGAGTGGGACCCCTGGAGACATAGGCTCTACTTTATAATTAGAGGAAGAAATGAGTAGAAGGCAATGTAACAATACATTCAACAACATAAAGAGGCATATGGTACCTCTGAAACTAGAGGTTCTATAGCAGCAATATTGGAACATCACAATGCAGAAGAAGCAGAGGAAATCAACCTTAAAAATAACTTTATGAATAAGTTAAAAGTCTTTAAAGAGGAAATAAAAAATTACCCTAAGTAAATGGAGGGAAAGAAAAGCAAGATATTGGGCCAAATCAAATCTACATAAGGTACTAGAAAGAAACCTTCAGCATAAAGATGCTAGCTATAGCCATGAAACCATAGGAAACATTAAACTCTCACCAGAAAATTGAAAATAAGAAACAGACACACACGCACACAATCACCACCATCAACAAAACCAAAAATAATAATTAACAATCACTTGTCATAGACTCAATTCACCTACAAAAAGACACAGGCTAACAGAATGAACACAGAAACAGTATCCAGCTTTTCTGCTGCATACAGGAAACACATCTCAAACTCAAAGACAGACATCATCTCAGAAGAAGGGGCTTGTAAAAAAAATTACTCAAGAAACAAGCTGGTATAGCTATCCTAATAGCTAAAAAAATAAGTTTCAAACAAAAATTAATCATAAGATATATTCAAGGTTATTTCATATTTACCACAGGAAAAATCTATTAAGATAAAGTTTCAATTCTGAACACCCATGCACCAAAAACAAGGGCATCCACATTTGTAAAGGAAACATTATTAAAGCTTAAATCACACATCAAACCTCACAAACTAATTGTGGGAGATTTCAACACCACACTCTCACCATTGATAGGTCTGTCAGACAGTGAAATAAGGAAACTAGGAAATGTTAAGACTCTGATGGTTCTGACACCTATAGAACATTTCACTCATATACATGAGAATATACCCTCTTTTTAACACTTCATGAACCTTCTTCAAAATTCATTCCATCCATGGTGATACAGATAATCTTAATTGATTTTAAAAAAGTTCAAATAATCTCCTCCACTTTATTGAACCACCTTGGCTTAATGTTTGAAATAAGCAACAGTACAAATTTCAGAAAGCCTACGAACTCATGGAATCTGAACAGTGCCTATTTAAATTCTCACTAAGTCAAGAAAAAAATAACAAAATTAAAGAATTCCTAGAATTAAATGCAAATGAAGGCACAACATACCCAAACTTGTGGGACACCATGAAAGCAGTTCTAAGAGGAAAGTTTATAGCTCTAAGTGCCTACATAAGAAAGAGAAATCTTTATTTTTTATTTATTTTTGAATAAAGTCTCATTTTCTATCCATGTAACCCCTTGTTCAAACTCACTTCCCCCCTTAACCCCCCACAGTCACTCTCTCTTCTCCCATCTCCTTATCTCCTTGCCAGCAAGGAACAGATGTTCCAAAGTCCCAAGGTGGCTTAGTTCAGCTAGAGAGATCTCACACAAGCAACTTAACAGAACACCTGAAAGCTCTAGAACAAAAAGAAACAAACTTACCAAGGAAGGAACAGATGCCATAAAATAATCAAACTGAGAACTGAAATTAATAAAACAGAAACAATAAAACAACATAAGGAAATGAAGGGGATATAAATTGGAAAGGAAGAAGTTAAACTTTTGCTTCTTGCATGATAATATACATAAGTGACCCCAAAAATTCTATGTGAGAACTCATATAGCTTATAAACACCTTCAGTAATGTGGTGAGATACAAGATGAACAAAAAGAAATAGTAGCCCTCTTATATACAAATGATAAACAGGCAGAGATAGAAATCAACGAACTACCATCCTTTAAAATAACCACCAATAACATAAAATACTTTGGGGTAACTCTAACCAAAAAAAGCTAAAGACCTATATGACAAGAACTTTATGTCTTTGAGGAAGTAAATTTAAGAAAATGTCAGAAAAAGGAAGATCTCCCATGCTCTTAGATAGGTAAGCTAAGCATAGAAAAATGATAATTTTACCAAAAACTATTTACAGATTTAGTAAAATCACCATCAAAATCCCAACAATAGTACTCAGAGACCTTGAATAAACAATACTCAACTTCATATGAACAAATAAAATTCCCAAGATAGCCAAAGTAATCCTATTCAATAAAGGAAGTTCCAGAGGCATCACCATTCCTGATTTCATGCTTACTTTTAGCTATAGTAATAAAAACAGCTTGGTATTAGCATAAAAATTGATATGTGTACCCATGGAATAGAATTCAAGAGCCTGACATTAATCCACACACATATGAACTCCTAATTTTTGACAAAGAAGCAAAAAAATATACAATAAAAATAGAAATAATCCTCAACAAATGGTGCTGGCATAACTAGAGGTGGGCATGTAAAAGTGTACAAATAGATCCATATCTACTATCACTTTGAATAAACTCAAGTCAAGATGGATCGACATAAATTCAGTTACACTGCACCTGACTGAAGAGAAAGTGAGAGATAGCCTTGAATGCACTGGCAGAGGAGGCTATTTCCTGAATATAATAACAGTAGCAGAGACACTGAGATTGACAATTA
Organism: Sigmodon hispidus; assembly: GCA_004025045.1. NCBI lineage: Eukaryota > Metazoa > Chordata > Mammalia > Rodentia > Cricetidae > Sigmodon > Sigmodon hispidus. Next base: position 11,156 of record PVIH01014825.1, read on the forward strand.
ACAAAAGGGATCTCCTGAAACTGAAAGTCTACTGTAAACCTTGAAAAACTGTCAGTAAGACAAAATTGCAGCCTGTAGAATGGGAAAAGATCCTCACCAACTTCTCATCTGACAGAATGCTGACTTCAACAAAGTATATAAAGGACTCAAAAAATTTGATTTTATCATACCAAACAATTCAATTAAAAAGGGGCAGGAGGGGGGCGGGAGCTTGAACAAGGGTATACATGGATAAAAAAAAATATAACTTTATTCATAATAAAAAATGGGTTACATATCTAAAAAGAAAATTCTCAACATAATAATCTCAAATGTCCAAAGGACACTTACAAATATTGTCAAACACCCTTAGCCACCAGAGAAATGCAAATCAAAGGCTGTGAGACACCATTTTTGACCTGTGAGAATCATTAAGCTTAAAAATACTGATGACAACTTATATTGGAGAGGATGTAGAGACGGGGCACACTCCTCCATTTCTGTTGATAATGTAAACATGTACAGCCACTCTGGAAATTACTATAAGGATTTCTCAGAAATTGGGAATCAACCTTCCTCAGGATCCAGCAATACCAGTCTTAGGCATATATCCAAAAGATGTTCAATCACACCACAGTGACACTTGTTTGACTATTTTCAAAATCAGCATATTCTTAATAGCCAGAATCTGAAAGCAACCTAGATGACCATCAACCAAAGAATAGATTAAGAAAATGTGGTGCAGTCATAAAAAACAAAGATATCATGAAATTTGCAGGCAAATAAGCGAAACTAGAAAAAAAATCAACACCAGAACTGACTAAGAGGAGAGTGGCACCGCTTACTACCAGGCCAAGTGGAGACCATAATCTCTGAAGCCTGGCTCAGAGACATAGCCCCTGGAAACTCACCCCTAGCCAGCTCTACATACAACCAAAGGCAGCAGAGAGACCTCCTGTAAGCCCAAACCTCAACCAAAACCCAGTAGAAGAGATAGCCCATAGCCCAACCCCACCCTAACCCCAAACTGCTTTATCACACTGCAGTCACCTCCACAAAAACTAGAAACCCACAGCCCCCTAGCACACAGTAGACTAAGAGCAGACAGAGAGATGACTAAGAGAGACCAAGAAACCAGTAGGACCAAGAGAGGCTTCTTAAGACACAGACACACCCAGAACATATTGCACCAAAATCAGTCATCTGACATTCAGACAAATTTGCAGTGAAATTTTGAAAGAATGGGCAGACAATAGTGGAAAAACACATATAACAGCATGGCACCATCAGAAGAACAACAACAACAAGACCTGAGAATGGCAATATAGAGAAAGCATTAGGAAATAATGACTTTATGAAGATAATAGAAGACTTAAAAGAGCCTTAAAAATATAAAAAATTCTTTTAAAGAAATAGCAGAAAATAGAAACTAAAAGTGGAAAAGATTTTAAAAAATCCTAAAAGAAATAAAGAAAATCAAGAAAAATAAACACGTGAAGTAAACATTTAAAGAATGAAAAATTTAAATAGAAACAAAGAAGGAGGCACAAAAGGAGGCAATGCTGGAATTATATCACCTGAAGAAACAAACCAGAAATACATATGGAAGCATAAACAACAGAATGAAAGAGATGGAAGAGAAAATCTCTGGAGTGGAAGATTCAATAGTGGAAGTAAATACATCAGTCAGAGAAAACACAAAAACCCACAAAGTCCTACCATAAAATATCCAGAAAATTTGGGACATCATGAAAAGATCAAACCTGAGAATATTGGAACTGAAGATGGAGAGTATCAGCTAAAAGGCACAGAAAATACATTCAACATAATCACAGAAGAAAACTTTCCCAACCTAAAGAAGGGAAATGCCTATAAAGATCCAAGAAGCTTACAGAACACCAAATAGACTATATCCCCCAAAAAGTCTTCCACATATTAATCAAGCCACTAAACCTAGAGAATAATAAAAAATACTAAGAGCTGTAAAGGAAAAATTCCAAGTTACCTATAAAGGCAGACCCATCACAATTACTCAGTGGAAACAATGAAAGCAAGAAGGTCCTGGTTAGATGTTATACAGACACTCAAAAACCATGGCTGCCAACCCAGACTACTATACCCAGCAAAATGATCAATCATCATAGATGGGATAAACAAAATATTTCATGACAAATGCAGATTTAAACAATATCTATCCACAAATCCAGCCCTACAGAAATCACTAGAGAGAAAACTCTCAACTAAGGAAACCAGATACACCCATGAAACCACAAGCAATAGATAATCCAACAGAAAACAAAACAAAACAAACAAACAAAAATCAAAGAAGGAAAACAAACACATTAACACCAAAAATAACAAGAAATAAAATCATTGGACATTAATATTCCTTAATATAAATGGACTCAATTTACCTATAAAAATACACTAACACAATGGATACAAAAACAGGACCCCTTCTGCATACAAGAGACAATCTCAAGTTCCAAAGACAGATATAGGTTCAGAATAAAGGGTTGAGAAAAGACTTTTCAATCAAGTGATCTTAAAAAGCAAGCTGGTGTGGCCATCCAAATATCTAAAAAGGAAAAAAAAAAAAGAAAAAAAAGACTCCAAACTAAAATCAATTAAAAGAGACCAAAATGAACATTATTTATTTATCTAAGGAAAAATCCACCAAGATGAAGTCTTAATCCTGAACAATTATATCCCAACACAAGGGCACCTACATGTGTAAAAGAAACACAATTAAAGCTTAAAACTCATTTCTACATCACACATTAATAGTGGGAAACTTGAATAACTCATACTTTCACCCTTGGATAGGTCAACTAGACAAGGACTCAGAGAAAAAACAAAGAATACCCAAGAAGCTAATCATAATCCCTGAACAGCTTGAGATCAGAAGGAACTTAAGTGAGACATCCAGAGATTCCCCTAGGAAGAGAAAATAGAGATCTCCTTAGCAAATTGGGACTATAATGGGTAGTGACCAAGGAGAGGTGGGTACAAATTATAAGAGAAGAAGATTTTTGAGTGAGAGGAGCAAAAAAGAGGGAGAGAATGGAGATGTATATTTTGATAGAGGAAGCCAATTTGGAGTAAGAAAGAGGCTGGTGCTAGATTAACCTCCAATAACTCACAGGATGTCCCTTCCTAGGATTCCAACCAATAATTGAGAGGGTGACTAAACAGGACTTTCTATAATCAAATGAATGACCACCCTAAGTGTCATTATAGAACCTATATTCAACAATGAATAGAGGCAGCAGCAGAGATCCATAGCTAAGCACGAGGTTGAGCCCCAGATTCAGCTAAAGAGAGAGAGGAGAGTCTCTATGAGCAAAGAGATAGGGATTATGAAGAGGAGTCCCACAGAAATGACTGTCTGGAGTTCTGGGGAGTTCATTGAATTAAACACAGCCACAGGGAAAGAAATAAAAATGAATAAATAATTAATTAAAAAAAGAAACAGCTACAGAGGAATCACTAGGGAAAAGGAACCAAACCCTCCAAAAGTAGATGACTGTCAATTGACATGGACAGTATGTGGACCTCCTGAGTAGGATTAAACTGTGCTCATGTGCATAAAATGGCAGCTTGGAATCCATTCCTTACAGAACACCTAACCCAGTCCTAATATTGTAATGAGAGAATCAGACCTAACTCAAATGAACACATCAGATTGAACTGACCCACCTAGGTACTCCCTGCCCTCCTTGGGGAAAAAAATGGGTTGAGGGAGGACTGGGAGGGATTGGGTGGAGGGAAGGGTGAGTGAGCTAGAGAATGTATAGGCATAAATAACCCTTATTTTTTAAAAAAGAAAAACATAGATCACAGAACCTCAACTAAATAAATAAATATATTGGGGAAAAAACTAACATGATTTGATCACACAAATTGGGAAAGGCAGGGCTCAAACATTATTTTGAAGAATAATTCCTATTAAAATGTTGAAAAAAAATGTACTTACTCTCATTTGCTAAAATAATTGTTTTTAAATTATGAATGGGAAAGGTTGATATAATATCATTTAAACAGAAATGATACATTTGCACTTTTTTATTTTAGTCATTTATAACTGATAATCTGTAAGTTTGAGCAGTAGGGTTGTTCTTGTTTTGATTGTTTTTGTCGTTGTTGCATTTCTATTCCTCACTGGACCAGTATGTATTCCAAATATCTAGAAGGAGCTTAATAAATATATGTAAAAAAATTACAAAAAAAACAAAAAAGAAAAGAAAAAAAAATTGTCCTGAGTGAGGTAACTCAGACCTAGAAAGACAAACATTATGTATTCATTCATAAGTGGATATTAGATGCAAAGTAAAAGGTGAACAGGCTACATTTTACATGCCCAGAGAAGCTAGATACAGAGGATGACCCTAAGAGAGGGACACATAGATTTTCCCAGAAAGAGAAAAATAGTTATAATCTCCTGTATAAACTAAGAGGAGGGAATAAATGGTAGAGAATAGGGGGAGGAAACATGAGGTTTTGAGTAGGGTGGGATGGAGAAGATGGGTAATAAAAGAGATATCTTGACAGAGTGAGCCAGCTTGGGTTCAGGGAGATAACCAGTGCTAGGGAAACCACAATGATGTACCAAGCTAAATAACCTAACAATGCTTAAGAGGGTGTCTGAATTAGCACTTTCCTGTAGTCAATTAGTGTCTATCCTAACTGTGATCACAGAACCTACATAGAATGATTGGTGAAAGCAGCTGCAGACACCCACACCCAAGCATTTGGCTGAACTCCTGCTGTTCAGTTGGAGAGAGGAAGAAGAGACTAATGGAGCAAGGAGTCTTTAAAGCAAGATGGAGAAAATCATAAAGACAGCTGAACCAAGCTAATGTGAGCTCCTGGACACTGGACTGACAGGTGGAACATTTACATGGACTGAACTAGGTACTCTGAATGAGGGTGGCAATTGTGTAGATCCATCTATTATGGGATCCCTGGAAATGGGACTGGGAATTATCCTGGGTACATGAACTGGCATTTTAGAACACACTCCCTATGGTGGGAAACCATACTCAGTCTTGATAGAGGGAATAGGGGCTTGTTCCTGCTTCAACTTGGTATGGTAGCCTGGGTTGACTACTCAAGGGAGGTCTTATCTCCTTTTAAGATTGGATGGGGTTGGGTGTTCAGCAGGTGAAGGAAGCAGGACAATGAGAGGGGGAACAGTGTAGATATGTAAAAGGAAAAAAAAACTTCTTGAATAAAAAATTTAAAGAATGTTTATATTACACAGTAATGACGTACATATATTCCCAGAGGAAAAAGGGAGAGAAGGGAAACTGGTCGACATGTAAAATAAATGGAAAAATATTTAGAAAAAAATAATTAAAAGGTTAAGTGTAACATTGACAGAAAAGAAGCCAGTCTACAATATAAAAATAGAATTCAACCGATATACAATTTGTTGAAAAACAGTTGGAGAAAAGCCAACATGAAATAAATCTGGAAATAAAAAAGTAAATAAATACAAACATCACTGAAATGCTTAGCCAATACAATTGATTGTGTAGGAAACAGGAAGTTATAGATGAAAGGCAAGGCAGAGAAACTGAATCACTAGGTCAAGCAGAAACCAACTAACCAAACATACAAGCACAACTATCAGTAAAAAGAGGTGGAAGAGCTCTGAGACAAAAGGAAAAGACCTAAACTTTTTATACTTTGTGTTTTGGTTGTTGAAGAAAACGATCATCATGATGGAGCCACAGATAGTATTTGCAGGAAAACCTTAGTGGAAAATTTCCCAGACCTACAGTAAGAAAAGTGTCAAAAGCTACAAAGGCCTACAGATTTCCAAAGAGACAGAACTATAGGAGAAACTCCTCACAACATATAGTGAAAAGATTAGAAATGCAAAATAAATGAAGGTATTTAAAACTGCAAAAGAGAAAGATCAAAGTCACTCATAAAGAAAGATTAATCAAAATAATAACTGATCTTATGACAGAACATATATTGTTAGAAGAGTCTAGAAAGACGTATTTTAAATTATTAAAGATGACAACTTTTAAGAAAAATTATTTTAGCATTTGTGAGGCAGAAACTCTCTAAGTTAAATGCCACCATGCCACCATGGTTTACAGAACAAATTACAGAACAACTACACAGAGAAACCTTGTATCAAAAAAATAAAAAGTCAGAAGAAGGTAAAATAAAAATTGAAGAAGTAAAATGTCCTTGATAAAACCAGATTAAAAGAATTTATAAGCATCAATTCAGTTTTAGTTATGATACTAGAAGTGGTATTGTAGCTAAAGAGAAGCATAAACTTACCAGGAAGATCATAATGGTAATAAAAAAAAAAAATCAAGGATAGTTAATAAACACTAGGTCTAAGAAAACACTATTTGACAAAAAAGAATTAATAAAAATCTTAGAATTATAACTTTTTTATTCATGGTTGCAGTTCTCTAATGAAGTGATACAGACTAGCAGTTTGAATAAGAAATCTGGATTATGTTTTTGTCTTTTAAGAAACATACCTCACTATCGGTCATAGAGAAAATTCTAGGATAGAAAGATGGAAAATGTATTCCTGACAAATTTATCTATGAATCAAGAAAGCATTTCTAATAAAAATAATCTTAATAAAAAACTAGTTTAAAAAGATGAAGAGGACCATTTCTTACTCATTAAAAAAAAATCTGTCAAGAACGTATTATAACCAATTTTAAACATATACACACAAAGAACAGGTACACTGAATTTTAAATATAAAACATCATTTATTCAAAATAACAGACTATTCCCATTATTCCCATAGTAGGTAAGTTCAATATCCCACTCTGTCTAATGAACAACAGTTCTAGATACAAAGAAAATAGAGAAACATTTAAATTAATGGCTCCAATGAACCTAACAGATATCTATAGAACATTCTGCCCAAACACCAAATAAACACATTCTTTTCAGTAGTCAATATAACTTTCTCCAAAATTCATTTGTTAGGACAACAGACACCTTTCAACAAATACAGGACAATTAAAATAACATCCTGATTTATAACTGGTAATAAGAAAACAAAGCTAGATATCAGCAACAGTAGAATCTACTAGTATGTGATCTGGTTAACACTTAATACATTAATGAATGCTTATTGAATCAAGTCAGAAATTAAGAGTACAATTTAAAATTCCTATAATTGAATAAAAATGAAATTTCAATATATCAAATACAAATGGCTCACAGTGAAGGCAACAACAATAAAAAAGCAAGAAAAAGTACAAAGCATATATGAATTCACAATGGCTGTGACTGTTTGGATAAGAATTACACAGTATTAACACAACCCAAATTCCACTATGGGGAGTGAAGGGGCTTATAATATCCCTCCCTTTGATAAGGAGCTGCCATTAATTGAATGTTGAAGGAGAAAGAACCAACTGTTTTTCAGGGACACTGCCACTGAGATACTCCTTTTACTTCAGTAAATCCTTGTACACAATATTTATCTGAAGTGGCCTCAGTGGGCTCTAAAAAATAGAATATGAATCTTCAGATGAAAAGTGGTTGGAAATCAAGAAGAGAAATGGAAAAGGAGAATTATGTGGTGGAATTGCTAAAAACACATTCTGTGTATGCATAAAATTTTCAGGAAATTAAAGATAAATGGGCTTTAAAAAATAAATCAACAGTATTCATATGTAGATATCAGCAGTTCTAAACTTGTGAATCACAACCCCTTTGACAAACCTTTATCTCTCAAATAATTATATTTCATAACAGTAGCAAAATTACATTTGTGAAGTAGCAATAAAAATAAATTTATGGTTGGTTGTTCTCACAACATAAAGAACTGTGTTAAATGGTTATAGCTTAAGTTTGAGAATCAATGCTTTAGAGTATATCTTAATTAGATAAAATGGGCAGACAAAAGCAGATAATGAGCAAGGAATGGACTCAAAAACGTGACTCAAGGAATAAAAATATTCATTCCTCCTAATGTGATTTTTGTCAAGTACCACAAATTTACCACATTAAAAAGTAAACTGAGAGATAATGTTCAAATGATAAGAACTGCAGGAAATAACAGATGTATAAAGGTTTGAAATAGCTATATTAACATCTTACAATTACAAGTAACAACAAATAAAAGGTTAAATATTTCTAAAAATAGAAAGCATTTCTAAAAATAATGGAAAAATATGACAATTTATTAGATGAACACTTTTTTGTTGAAAAAATATAAAAAGCTGCACTCAAGAATCAGAAAATAGAACTCGTAATTGAAGAATAGACTTTATCTACTTTTAAAGACCATCTTAATGATATTTATTATAAGAAATAATTTATTATTTTTTATTAAGAATCTTTATTAAATGGCAACTCTAATATGGGCTTCTTTTGGAAATAGCATACTATGAGATGATCCTCCTTGTAGCCATCCAAGGACTTTGAGTTGAAGAAATCTCTCCCACCAGTGGTCCTTATAAAATAACTATCCAGAGGCTTATAATAATAATTACTATCTATTTGGCTTATGGCTCATGCTCATTACCAACTAGCTCTTATAACTTTCAACCCATTTGTATTAATCTATGTATTGTCATGTGTTCCATGGCATTATCTGTGTTATATGATATCTTGCTTTCAAGGCAGCAGCCTATAGTATCTCCCAGACTTAACCCTTCACCTTTATATTCACTTAAATTTTCAACCTGCTTCTAGCTGCTTTGCAATAAGCCAAAACAGTTTCTTTATTAACCAAGGGTAATAAAGTGTATTCACAGCATAAAGAAAGACATATTACTTTGTGTTGAAAATAAATTAGAAAGTACATTTTATAATACAAAATTTGCACAATTACTCTGTTGTTGGTGGTTTAGATCATCGTTTTTTTTCCGTTTTTTATTATTTTAAACAAAGAAGTCACATTTCATATCCTTTTATATCCTTATTCAACGTCCCTTCCCCCTCCCACCACATCAGTCATTCTCTGTTCTCCACATCTCCCCATCCCCCACCTAGGCAGGCAGTTCCAAGGTCCCATGGTCCCAATATTGCTTAATTCATCCTCTACTCTTGGCAAATCCAGTTTTCTGCCCCCAACATCCAGACTGAGTCAGGTGTTCCTCTAGGGGGAGTGGAATCCAAGGAGTCAGTCCAAGGTGTTTCTGCTCCCAAGTTGTTCAGTGGTTGTGGTTTGTAGCTTGGGCATGCTTTGTTTTTTTGTTTGTTTGTTTGTGTTTGTTTGTTTGTTTAGAGTCCACTAATGAGTGAGCACATCCCCTGCTTATCTTTCTGGGTTTGTGATACCTCGTTCAGGAGGATATTCTCCAAATCCATCCATTTGCCTGCAAATTTTAGGATATCATTTTTTCTTACTGTAGAGTAGTACTCCATTGTGTAGATGTACCTCAGTTTGTTAATCCATTCTTCAGTTGAGGGGCATCTAGGTTGTTTCTAGGTTCTTGCTATTACAAATAATGCTGCTATGAACATAATTGAGCTAATGCCATTGGAGTGCGAACGTGCATCTTTAGATTATACACCCAAAAGAGGTATTGCTGGGTCCTTGGGGAGATTGATTCTCAATTTTCTGAGAAACCACCATACTGCATTCCAGAGTGGCTGAACAAGCTTACACTCCCACCAACAATGGAGGAGTGTTCCCCTTGCTCTGCACCCTCTCCATCATAGGCTTTCATCTGTGTCTTTTATCTTAGCCAATCTAACAGGTGTCAGGTGGTATCTCAAAGTTATTTTGATTTGCATTTCTCTGATGGCTAAAGATGAAGAACACTTTTGCAGGTATCTTTTAGCCATTTGTAATTCTTCTGCTGAGAATTCCCTTTTTAGATCTGAACCCCATTTTCTTATTGGGTTATTCAAGGCTTTGGGCTCTAGATTCTTGAGTTCTTTATATATCTTAGAGATCAGTCCTCTATCACTTGTAGGATTTCTTCAACAATAAAATAAAATTTTATATTATTTTTTAAAGTATCAAGGAAGCTTGAAAGAAAGCAACCTCTCTGACAGTAGAACATGTGAGTAGAGATGTTCATAAGCTCTGCACATCTTCATGGAGTTCATGAGTGAGAAGAATGATTATTAATGGGCATAGTGAGGCTGAGTGCCTGTTTTTAATGATAAATTACATGGGTCTTATAGTTATTTTTCTACTGGGCATTACCCTTTCCATAATATGTCTGACATAATATCCATTACACAGGCACAACAAATAAGTAAATGTTTCTTCCTAAAAGTCTTTAATATACAGTCTTTTCTTCATTATCATGGCACCAAATAAATTCCATCTACTCTTGCTCCAGGAAATATTTAGACAATGTTTGAATAATACTGTCCATGTTTTGTCATTGTTACTAAGCTTATTCCACTGGTTCAGAGAGAAAAATGAATGAGCTTGATGCAAGTGGGCATATCATATACTAGCAGGTTATTAGATCCACATGTTTTAAGCAAATAACACTTTTTGGATACTGAATGAATTATGAGAATAGGTCTGTGTACATAGAACAAACCTAGTAAGGCACCATGGTACTAAATTCTTTTGTATGTTTATCTGCCATATCTTGACATAAAAATTACTCAAATTGTTTTGTAGAAAAGACAACATAGTGCTGATGTTAACATAAAGCTCTCAATCATATTTCAATATCTAAATAGGTTATTTAAACAAATGAGTAAGTATTCAACAAAAGAAATTAGAAATACAGAAAAGGAGGAAATAAAAAAATGTCATGATAGACCAAAAATAAAGATAAAATCAGAATTATATGAAATAAGTTGCAATAATGAATAATTCAACAAAATGCTTATTATTCTTTAAATTAGATAATATTTTATAACTTGGTAAAGTAGAAAAAACTTGATAAATAAGAAAAAAATGTGATAGATTCAAATAAACCAATTAAATAAAAGAAATCCATGAAATATTTTCTGATACAAAACTTTTAAAATAAAAATCATATTAACATGGAAGGCAAAAGTTTACAGGTACTCAAAGTTACAAGAAATGATTATTAAAAATAAAACAGATTTTATTTTAAAAGGGAGTGAGCTAATTACATTCCAAGGAAATTCTTGTCTAAATATTTCTCAAAATAAAAATATATATGGTCTCCTTAACACTTAAAGTTAGTCTTCTTAAATTAAATTTATCTGTTAAAAGTATAGAACTGAGGGAAGTCATCCACTGAAGATGAGTCCACATGTACAACGCGCATGTACACACACACACACACACACAAACACACACACACACTTCTTGAATCAGTCTGCAACTGCTTGCTCTCTTTTTTTGTTTACTATGTAATTTTTAATATGAGGGAAAGAAAAACAATATAATTATATTTGTCCAGCAGCACCTGGGCTGGGTAACAACACATGTGCTTCTGCTAATTCATGTTAGGTTTCTGTGGAGCTCTTTTTAGAGTCTTATTTATTAGTTCAGGCTTGCTTCAAGTGCTAAAATTATGAGCATGAGCCACAGTACCTGCCTTTATCTTACATCTTTTTCTCTTTTTTATTATGAATATAGTCATATTTTTTATCCATGTATGGTGTTTGTTTACTGCTTGGTCTATTTTCTATGCAATGCCTCCTTAGCTCTTTTGCTAAACATAAAATTGCATCCTAATTAGACTTCACTGGGGCAGTGTGAATTACATCATCCATTCAGAAAAAAAGATAGAAAAACGGTTATCTTGGAAGGTGAGCTGAATGATAGTGGGGGTTACCATGGTGATTTTCAGGTTTGAGTTAGGTTACATGGAATTTTCAAAACTCCAGGCTCAAAGCCAGGACAAAAATAATATTTATAAGCCAGCTGTTTATTTTAGTGCCTTTGTAGCTGCATTCCTGTTGTTATTCCTTAAAATAACTTTGTTTTTGTTTTTTGTTTATTATTTACTTTTTTATTATGAATGAAGTCATATTTTTTATCCATGTATATCCTTGGTGGGAAGGGAAAGGTATCTTGGATAACTTTGTTTTTAATACTATCCTACCTGCCAAATAACCTAAGACAGTGCTGAATTATTCAGAAGCAGATATGATTCTTGTTCAATATTGTATTGATGATTATCTGCCTTTACATTTGTACTAAAATTATTCTTTAGAAATTTGCCTCCTTAACTTGGGAATTAGAGATATTTCTAATCTGTTATTTATACCCAGGTTAATATTTTTTCTTGAGAACAGTCCATGTTTATATGGTGTCTTGTACACATTTACATCATTAAATTTCATATTTTTTAGATGGTATCCTCTAATTTAAAGATTCCTGTTGATGATACGCAAGTTTCTTTCCTTAAAGGATTAGAATCTATTGTAAGAATTATAAAACAAATGGGAATCCTAGTGTAAAAAAGTTTAAAATCACTAAACTCTTATTATTTGCCAAAAGAAATCTAATTTTACTGGAGATAAAAGATCAAAGTTCAAAGTTTAGCTCATAATTTCCTTATAGGACAATTATGCTACTTGACAAACCTATTTTTTATAGTCTTTAGGTTACTAATATAACCAAAGAACATTAATCTTTATTTATATTTCAGTGTTTCCTCTTTCCATAGTTTATCCCGAATTTTGTTATGAATAATAGCAAAAATTGAAAATCACTTACAAATATTTGCATTTCTATTATCTTCTACTGTAATTTTCACAAAGTTGTTTTAATTAACTTCATTAGTTAGCATACTTCATTAATTTCAGACTGAAGGAATAAATATATTTTTTTAATTTTTCAAAGTAATTATAAAAATTATATTGTAATTTTGTGTTCTACCCCTTAGGTATAGTCAACTAGGAATGATTTACAGGTAAGTGTCATTTAATGATCAATTTATTTTGGCTAAATTTTATTTTGAAAAATCACTAAGATAATATATTGAAAGTAAATATTTGGTTCACCTTTTTGCATTCTTAGCATGAAGATGTTTTTATTGTTCATGATATTTATATTGGATAGCAATGGTTCTAAGAATTCTCCAATGTAATATCAAAACAAAACAAAACAAAACAAAAACACCTCATATCACCTTTCAATTACTAGAAAAAGTTAAAACAATATTAAATAATAATTATATATTATCATGTCTTATATTGAGATGAGGCCTGGGTTGGGGTCAGGTGTTGGAGTTGCCTCTATGCTCAGGGCCCTGTTATTTCCCTTTGGGAGAGCAGGCAAATTGGCACAGAGAACAATGACACAGCCTCCAGGGACATGAGCAACAACACAGCCTCTGGGGACAAGTTGAAACAAGCAATTCCAATTTTATTAAGGAGAGGAAAGTCTTAAATACCCTTTTACCCAGAATCTCCTCCTAGCTAGGGAAATGGGCTTTCATTTGCTGGTATCTGTGGTTCCTGTCAGTAGACTCTCAATGGTCTAGGTCACTTTGTATTCAGACTCTGCCCTTGACAAGGCCCCAAGGAGACCACAGGATGACTTAGGGGCACATGTCTTAAGGCACTAGTTACTCCTAATTTATAATGGCTGAGGTCAAGAAGGCCTCCAGGTCCCTCGAAGCCTCTAGCGCCTATATATTTCACAGTATTCGTCTACTATATTGAACTATACAGTCTTAAAATGCCTGTTTATGACACAATTAATGCTTTTATTTTATATGGATAAGATGATATTGTGGGCTTATAAACAACTTTAGTTATCTACAATATAATTTTATAGTAAAACAAAAGAAAATATTGATATACTACTAAATATGTTAGAATGGTATTTATTTATTATTTGCATATTTATATTTTTTATTTTTATTATGAATAAAGTCATATTTTTATCCGTGTATATCCTTGTTCAAGCTCCCTTACCCTCCCACCCCCAAAGAGAAGAGAGACTATTATTTACATATTTATAAATATTTCTTCACATTAATTTTTTGAAAACTTCTTTTATTTTTATAATAGTGTTGCATAATTTTCTGCAATTGACTTAAGTGAAGCTATTTTAACCTAGTTGGGCATTGAGAAGATAATAGTATGATTTTTCTTGGTGTTTAATAGTAATCATGTTACTGAGTTTTCAATGTTACTGATCATTACATGACATATCAAAGATTTTCAAATATTGACCTGTGTGTCAACTATAACACTACACTTTCTTAACATTTGCTATCAGTTATAATTGACGAAATTTACTTTGCTTATTGGTTCATATTTGCTAAGTTTTAAATTTCCTAAATTTTTTAAAAGAAGGATATAAAATTATAATCATTACTTAAAACTTTGAATGGAAAGAAATCAACAGGTATCTATAATTAACCTGTTTGATCAATTATTTTTTAATTAAGTACATTTTTTATTTTCCCACAAGAACTGTGGTATTAAATGCTATGATAAAATTTCTATTTCTTTATGTTTTGATAGTGTTTTTTCTAGTCTTTTTTTACAAAATAGTTCATTTTTATAAGTTTAAATTATATTCTTTTTTCATATTCTCCAATATAGATGAGAAAAAATAAAGTTCTATTTTTTGAGTGTATACAAGTGGTTGTCCAATATAGTTCACACAATTTCTATCTACAGTGAAGGACCTAGTTGCCTTCTCAGCCTTTGAATTAGAATGATCCTAAGAATATATCTTCCTTTCATACTTAGGTCACTGATCACATGACTTTGGCTTAATTAAAATGAGGATATTTATGTAGATCTGACATGATTGTAGGAGCACTTTCTTTCTCTGTCCGAAAGACATAAGACAAAGATACAAACTGTGTGTGAATTGGTCACATGGAAGAACTTGGGAGATGACCCAGGAACAGGGTCTACTTCTAACAGCCACAGAAGCAAGACAAAAGAGGCTCATCTTACAGACAGAAAACTCAAAACCTACCAGACATTATGTGAGCTTGAAATAGATGCCCAACCCCTGATACGAATATAGATGTCAGGCAGAGGTGTCACATTTCTTAGACTATAAATTTATGACTGTTACCTGGATTACTAACACAAAGAAACTGAGATGACATACTGATGACTCAAATTAATTTGACTCTGGAAGCCAGATTAATTTTGAAAAATATAAACATATTAAACATGTTAAATGTATGCATGCATATATATACTTGTGAAAAGTAATAATTCATGGAATTGCTTCCAGTAGAATATTTTTACATTAATAGTAAATTTACTCTGTTGGTAGTAGTAAAGTGAAATAATCTACTATTACAAACTTTGAAAGATTTATGTGAATAACATTATTATTGTTTTGTGTCATACACAAAATATGAACAAAAACATACAGGGATGGTACCTCCACAGATCTTTATAAAGATACTAAATATAACCAACCTCTGGCCTGTGCAGTAATTACTTGCATTTACTGGATGGTTTAGTGAAAATACAGTCAAATTACAGGCTAGGAAGAATAGTTCCACTTTTTAGTAATAAAGATAAACTAGTGGGAGGTGAGGCATTTATTGTACTAAGGAAATATCATGATACAGGTCAGAAAGGATCACATCTAGTACTTTGACAAGAAAATCACTACCTCAAGTTAGGTAATGTAAGAACACAACATTTAAATACCTTTATACTGTTAGAATTTAATAGCATAAAGACATGTTGCTTTGGGCAACTGACGGGATAGAAAGTAGATACAGGGGAAATCATATTTAGTTCATTCAATCTGACTGCAGCAAGATAATAAGAAAAGAGAAAACAATCAAGTAAGTAGCATCTCTTGCAGCATTTTTCACATGCTGAGTCTTTTATTCATCAAAGTCTTTTATCTTAGCCAATCTGACAGGCATAAGGTGGTATCTTTTGTTTTGATTTGCATTTCTCTGATGGCTAAAGATGTTGAGCACTTTTTCAAGTGCCTTTCAGCCATTTGTAATTCTTCTGGTGAGAATTCCCTTTCTAGTTCTGAACCCCATTTTTTGATTGGGTTATTAAAGGTTTTGGGCTCTAGTTTTTTGAGTTCTCTATATATTTTAGAGATCAGTCCTCTCTCACTTGTAGGGTTGGTGAAAATCTTTTCCCATTCTGTAGGCTGTTGTTTTGTGTTATTGACTGTGTCTTTGGCTTTACAGAAGCTTCTCAGTTTCAGGAGGTACCACATATTGATTGTTGTTCTTAGTGTCTGTGCTACTGGTGTTGTATTTAAAAAGTGGTCACCAGTGCCAATGTGTTGGAGGGTATTTCCCACTTTCTTTACTATCAAATTCAGTGTAGTTGGATTTATGTTGAGGTCTTTGATCCACTTGGATGTGAGTTTTGTGCAGTGTGATAGGCTTGGATCTATTTGCATATTTCTATACACTACGACATAGTCATGCCGACATCATTTGTTAAAGATACTATCTTTTATCCATTGGATATTTTTGCCAAAATATTTTGCCTCTTTGTCAAAGATCAGGTGTGAATAGGTTTTTGGGTTTATGTGGGAATCTTCAGTTCGATTCCATTGATCCACAAGTCTGTTTTAATGCCAATATCAGGCTGTTTTTATTACTGTAGCTCTAAAGTATAACTTGAAGTTGGGGATGGTGATGCCTCCTGAGGTTCTTTTGTTGAGCAAAATTATTTTGCCAATCCTATTTGAATGTGTGACATAGATAAAATATAGCCATGTAAATTAGAGATTTCCTTAAAAAAATAGTTTATAAACTATCAATTGGAACCAATAATCTTATATTGCTAAAATTTATATATTAAAATTTAGGAAACTAAGAAAGAAGCTGGTACCAGAAAACGTGCTATTGCTGTGATTGTCTTAAATATGTTGATTTTTAGAAAAAATATGGACTATTTGGGGACTTTGGAATTGGAAAGCAACTGAATATGTATGTAGGTAGGGATTAATGGGTTATATTAATATAAACTTGAAATACAGCAGTGCTGAGAATAATGTGGATTATAAAACCAGGATTCAGGAAGTTTAAAAGGAGAACAATATTAATACATGGGACTGAATCTTTCCTGTGATATTTTAGAAAGGACTGTGGCACATTTCTGCCCATATCCTTAGAAGTTATCTAAAACTAGTTGAAAATGAATGCATTAATTTTCCTGGCAGAGTTGTCAAGACAGCCTAATACTGATTCTGGTGAGATGATTATTAGTAATAATTCTTTTGCAGGTCTACAATGAAAATCAAGAAAAGGGCAAAACAAAATGCAAAATATGAAGTTGAAAGAGAAAGAAAAGCATACTTCCTGATGTTAGATTTTGGAGTCAATATGTGTACTGGATAGATAAGAATATTAAGAAGAAGCATAATGTTAAATAAAAATAAAATGGAATAAAAGGAATGGTGCCCTCTACAACAACAATACTCAGCTAGCCATTCAACTTGAAAAAAAAAAATAAGGAATTTTTTGTTCCTAACTAACAACACGATAAATGTTCTTCAAGCTTTAGTCAAGAGGTATTACATGAGTCAAGGTGTTGAGGAATCTTACTCATGGGTAAGAAATATCACTGTTGTCAGGTGTGTGGCAGAGGAGTCCTTCCCGGGATATTATGAAATGTCATTGAGTGTGCAACTCTAAAAATGAACTCTGGATTGTGTTAAAGATCCAAATATGTTCAAGAACCATTTTGTCATGAAAATGAAACATTCATGATATAATTACCTCTTATATGCAATATAATGATAATGACATTTCAGCATGAATTTTGAGAAAATACATTATAACTATAAGGGTATAAATTGAGTAGGGAGTAGATTTTGATTTGTTTATATGTATGGGAGAAGTGATTCAGTGATATAATAGTATATATACTAGGGAATATACCTCATTGTTTGCTTTTCCTAAAATATTATGTCATCACAAATAGTGTGCTTGTTTATGAAGTCCTAAGTATATGATATAAGATACCATTACATCTAAATAGCAAAATTAGATTTTTGGCTGCAGAAACAATGAAAGTCAATATTGGCATATCTTTAAAAAGGACAAATAAAATGGCTGACATTTTAGAACAACATGGCAATTCTTCAGCTGATGAGCTATATGTGATAATATAGAAAGATTGATTCAGGATAGACAACTGTAAGATGGCAAAAACTCAGAAATACTGGCTCATGTTGTCACTGAAACATGAAGATGTTGCTTGGCAAATAAGCAGTATTCTTTAATTATATCATGGACTCATTTGAAGTTGGCTGCCCAGTTTCTTCTTTTACATTAAATACTTTAGATTTTTGAAAAGATTTTCTCAATTTTTTTAAGTTACTATGGAAACCTTTAGATCCTTTCAAAGATGACTTTTCTTTTCAACTAATAGATTTTATGAATTTGGAACACTTTATCTTAAGTAGATCAGCTAATCGTACCATAAAATATTTGTTTGGGCACTAGGGAAATCGCCTCTTTTCACACAGATGTAACAGTGACAGTCTCCCTGGAGATTGTACCACATATCATTTGTTTGTTTATTAGGTGGGCTGCACCGAGAAAGTAGAATAATAACAATCTGCAGGGAATGAGGGCCAAGATGAATCAGTTTTCTCCAAGCTTCACTGGATTGAGGGCCCAGATATATTTTTTTAACTTTAATTCATTGGGTCTTTATGGTATTTCCAGATGATAAACATTCACTTCTGTATAATGTAATCAAATCATTTTTTCAAATGTTAACAAGAACCATTGAATCCATTCAAGAAAGAACAGAAAACAAAAGAACTATAAAGAATTATGCTCCTGAGAGAGGTCTCACAAACTCAGAAGGATAAGCAGGGAATGTAATCACTCATTAGTAGACTTTAAGCAAATGCATTCTTATTTCATTGAAAGATGATGGGTGAATAAAGTGATTTAAAACACACCTAAAGAAAGAAAGAAAAAAGAAAGAAAGAAGTTGAGTCCATTCTTCATGATTGTAGGCTGACATTAGACTGGTTCCATAAGTCTGACTTATACAGTAGACTGATTTGTTTTCTGGGCTTCAGATGGGAGCTAGATCTTGACTACAGGCTGTCTTGACTTTCCAGTTTAGAAACACTAGATATTCTGCTATCTCACTTTCTATAATTTCACAAACCAAACTAGATCACAAATCTGTCTACTTTATAGCTTTTGTTATTTCAGACAACACTGTTTATTCTCTTAATCAAATATGGTTAATATAAATTTTGTCAAAATATACATTATTTTTAAACATAATTTTAAATATTTTATAAAAACATTTATAGATCAAGATTATAGCAATTAGCTATGAGTGATTTTTAAATGTTTTTTTTTTTTTTTGTCACTTGTGGCTATTTATATGGAAACCTTGAAGTCTGTAGTGTTTCTTGTTGTAGTATAGACTTGGGGATAGAATGTGATAGATGAAAGCCAATTTATTCAACGCCAGCTCTGAGAAAAATGAAGTTCTCTGTGTTTAAAATAATCATTTTTAAGGGTACAAGGAAAACAAAAGAATTCTATGGACCATACGAGGCTAGCTGAGACCATGAGTGGCAGTTCCCAAAATAACTGTATGTATTGCTTGTCAGAGTCATCTCAATGTCCTCTTTTTTCAGGGTCACAAGATTCTCATTCTCCTGGAGCCAGCTTTTCTATTTTCATATTAGATTGGAAATTTATATAAATATGGGTCAAGGAGCAAAAATGCTTTGAAACAACATCATATAAAAAAATAGAATTTTTTTAAGATCCAGAAAAGATCTTAAAAGGGAAACAAAAACTGAAACCTAGAACTCAATAGCATACAGTTCAATTCTAACACCTAAGCTACTGATTTTCCATTTCAGTTGTTGTTGTGGACATTTAGCTATACTTTAGAATTTCAGTTCACACATACATCCACCTGCACTGCCAGTCTGCCAGTCTTTTAGTCTGTAAGGATTTGAAACAAAGCCTAGGATATTTTGTGATGAGTGGAGCTGGTTTTATAGGTGTGGAGAAAGGATGATGATCTCCATAAGATGAGACAGATACAGGTCCAGACATGATCTGAAAAAAGGTCTGAAATAGTTTCTTCCAAGGATTAACTGAAATAAGGAAAGTCAAAATGATTACAAAGCAGAGCAAAGTACCACTTAACAAGAAACAAGACATCATAGAATATACTTACAACAACATAGATTGAATGCATTATCACTTAAGGTAGCTTCTGGAAGCAATCAAGAAATATGGGAAGTGTAATATTCATGAGGCTGCTGGTGGTGTAAGCAGCATGGGGCAAGGTGATGTACTGCTTTACAGTGCCTGGGTTTCAAAAGTAGAAGGTACAGTCTAACATAATTATAAAATACACATAATAATGAATAAGTAAACCACTGTATGTTATTTATTATCATTACCCAGTGTTATATTTCATGCATAACTGCCTTGCCATACTTTTATACATTTGATAGCACAGGAAATTTATTTACAACATTACTGTGAACGTATGAGTGATGCATTGTACCTCCACTTCATGACAGCTGCAGTGTCACTAGTGAAAATTTCCAGCTCTTTTATAAGCTTATGTAATAATTGGGGCTTGTCTTTGATAACAATTCTATATGGCACATATAACTTTGTATATATATTTACATATTATGTCAAATCATTTATTCAGATATAAAATTATATTTATATTATTAGTATAATTTTGCATAATTTTAGGAACTGGCTAAAGTATCATTGAGGTTAAATATACTTTAAAAATTATCTTAATTTTTTATTTGAATTTACAGAGTAAACAGATCCAGGGAAACATGTATATGAAAAAAGGATGAAATAAGCAAAGGAAAATATAATTTTAATTGTGTGATTTTTCTTTATTTATATTTTTAGACAAAGATTTGTCTTGTAACCCAGGCTGTCCATAAACTACTGATCATTCTGCCTCAGTCTCACACAAGCTAGGAGTACACATGTGTACTACCATACTTAGCCTGGCATTGCCCTTGTAAATCCATAAGAATCAAGAGTGTAGCTTCATGGGAGAGTGCTTCTCTAACAAATGCAAAGCTCTGAGTGCACTGATCCCTGTCAGTATTTAAAGTGTATCTTTTTAAATATGAAGCAGAGATATCTGTCAGTAGAACACAGCAAAAATAAAATAAATACTTTCAAATTATACTTGTTTCTGAAACCTAGAGACAATAATTTCATAACCTCATAAGACTTTAATAAATACTTTTTCCAGAATTTATTTCTATAGCTATCATCTAAAACCTCAAAACATAAAGAAGAAAGATATACAGAATTCAAGTTCCTTGGGGAAAAAAAAAAAAGGACATAGTCTGTATTGTCTTGACTGTGCCACCAAATTTATTGTTTGAGATAGAGAATTAACAGTAAGATGTGAGTTTCGAATGAATAAGCTTGTCCTATGTATAGTTGAAGGATTTTTACCCTGAGAAGCCACAAAAGAACTAATAGAATATCTACATTCTAGAATGTACTCATTAATTTTTTAGTGTACTAGTTATGCTAATGATAACTTGTATTCAACAAATGATAATTAAGATTTTTTTAAAAAGTAGGAAAGTTACATATCTGAGTATATTTTATTTCTACTAAAATTAATAACAATGAAATCAGTAAGCATGAATATAGTAGAAAAAGAAAAATGAAAAATATTCTTAACTCTAAAATACATTATGATAGAAATTTAATTACATGTATATTTCACTGGCAATTAATTTATTTCTGCTATAGACAATAAAGCATCAAAACAAAGAAACCCCGAAGCCATGAAGAATTAACTAGAAAGCTGTTGCACTTCAAAGGAGATGTGACCTGAGACTTGTAAACAATGTAATTGTAAAAAGTATTCATACTTTGTTAATTCATTCATTTACATAACATACACTCCTTAAGTATTTACTGAGTATCATGTTCCTCTATTGTGTAAGTTAGCACACAATACTCAGCACGTGTGACACTCATCATTTGATCCCCTATATGATTAAAAATAAATGTGTCCTACATTTTTTTGTATTTGAAGAGTACAATCTGTCACTACAACATAGCAAAAAAAAATGCATTCATACACTGTGCAAAGATCAAATTATGGTTCTTAATATTTTCATTATATGTACACACACATAATACATTATTCTTTCATAAAACACATTTGGACCACAGTTTCCTCTCTCAGTTTCTCAACCTTTTCTCTTCTCCTTATCTGTTCCATTCAGCTTAACAAGAGAAAGATAGTCTCTAGACCAGGCAAGAAGTCAGAGGCACACCTTCTTCCACAAAAAGACCATGCTAATAATCACAACATTTAAGCAGACGACCTAGGACAGACCCATTGGAAGTCAGTCCCAAGCTTGGTATGTTAGTCCCTGTGACCCCTTGTGTGCCTGCTTAGCTGACTCAGTGGACTGTAGTCTCCTGGTGCCCTCCATCTCCTTTGACTTTTACAACCATTCAGACTTCTCTTCAGTGGGGTTCTGTGAGGGACAAGAGGAGAGCCCAGAGAGAGACCTTCAATGTAGACTCTTTCTCTGTCCTCAGAATGTCTGGCTGGGGTTTTCTGCATTCACTATCATGAGCTTCTTGAGACAGAAAGCCTCTCTAAAGGACAACTGGACAAGGCACTGATTTATGAGTTTAGCAGGATATCATAAGGAATTTTTTCACTGATTTATTTTCCTTTTAGAAAATCATGTTTGGTTGTATGCTAAGACTTTAGCCTATCCAGTATTCGATTTAGGGACATCAAGCATTGTCAAGCATGTTTGTCCTTTCAGAATGTGTGCCTCAAGTTCAACAAAACATTCGGTGGACTCTCCCTCAAGTTCTGTGCCACCATTTCCCAGATCATCTTACAATATTTCAGGCTGCATAGATTGTTAGATAAAGATTTTGAGACTGCTTTCATGTTCAAATTCCTCTTTTGGTAGCATACAGAGTACTTCTCACATCAAAGTGACTGTAGGGGTGAGCACCAGTCTTACCTATCCACATTCAATGAGCTGTGTAAATATTGTCCCCAGAAATGGGTCCTGTTTTCATTCTGCAGAGAGCAACCATTTGTTGTAACATCAATCTGTATTGTCTGTGAAATCCCACCAGGACCCTTTGGTCAACATCTTAACAGAATGCAAACCTGTCCCACAACTGGAAACCTTACATGGCTACAATACATGGCCAGTTGATAACTCCATTTTGCCATTTGCTAGGAGTTCAAACTAAGATACTCTCACAGATTACAGGAAGTTTCCACTGCAATAGGAAAGGTTTTGCACTTTCCTCAAATGTATCCAATTCCAGACCTACACTTTCTCCTTCCACCACATCCCCTCTCCCACCTCATCCCTTCTGCTCCTATCCCTACCCACTCTGCATTATATTTCTCTTACCTAGGAAGAGCTAATCATCTCCACTAAATCTCACTTCCTTACCTAACCTCTTTATTCTGATTATCATTTACTTAACAGCTAATTTCCACATTTAAGCGAGTACATATGAATGCATAAGGGATTTGTCTTTTGAAATCTGGTTTACTTCTCTGAGAATTTGTTTCCTTAGTTCTCTCTCTTTGCTTGCAAACTTCACAATGCCATTATTTGTTGCAGCTGAGTAGTACTTCATTATGTAAACTACCAGATTTTCTTATTGTATTTTATTTTTATAAAATAAAGTCCTTTTTTTGTCATGTATCCCCTAGCTCTCCCTCTCTTCCCTCTCGCAATCCTTCCATGTCAGCCTTCAGCCTCCCTCCTTCCCATTCCCCATCCTCTTCCCCAGAAGGGCAAGAAGCCCCAAGGTGGATCAGCTAAACATTCAATCCAGGCAGGTCCGATTTTCTCATCCTAATGTCAAGAATGGGTTAGGTGATCCTCTGGAGGGAATGGGCTCCAAGGTGCCAGTCCACGCATAGAAACACAGTCTGATCTCTCCCCTCAAGGCTCCACATACTGCCCATGTCAGTTGACAGTTGCCTATCCTTGGAGGGCCTAGTTCCTTTACTTGAAGGTTCCACAGTGGCCTTTTTTTTTTCTGGAGCTTGGCCTTTTGGGCCTTCTCCAAGCTTGCTCAGGTTTAGTTTGGAGCTGGTTGTGGTTGGAGTATTGTGGGACTGTCCCTGGGCTGGGTTTTGGAGAGTAGTAAGCGCTTAGCTTGGCCTGAAGGACAGGATGGTTGTCACCTCTTAGCTGTGTGTCCAGGAACTTGGCTGGTCCCTTGCAGTTGCGGCAAATTATTTTTCTATCTGTTATTCTCTTGGAGTACATCTAGGTAGCTTCAGGCTATTATGATTAAAATAAAAATAGTTGAGCAAATGTCTTTATGATAGAATGAAGTGTCCTCTGAGTATATTCCCAAGAATGGTGTAGCTGGATCTTGAGTTGAATTGATTCTCAATTTTCTCAGAAATGGCCATATTGACTTCCATAGTGGTTTTATAAGTTTACATCCTACCAGCAATAAAGGAGAATTCCATTGCTCTAAATCCTTTACAACATGAAAAGTTACTTGTGTTATTGAAATTTTTCCATCTTCTTATATTCTTTTCACTTTTTTCTTCAAATGCTAGAAGTTTTTTTTTTTTTTTTCATACAAGTCTTTCACTTGCTTGGTTAGTTACTCAAAGATATTTTATATTATTATAGTTATTGTAAATGCTATTGTTTCTATGATTTTTATTCTCAAGCCATCTGTCATTTGTATGTACGAGGACTACTAATTTTTGTCTTTATACTTAACCTTGTATCCAGCCATTCAGAAGAAGGTGTTTATCAGCTGTAGGAGTTCCCTGGTGAAATTTTTTGGGTCTCTTGTGTATACTACATATCATATTCAAAGAGTAATACTTCACTTTTTACTTTCCAATTTGTATCCCCTTGATCTCCTTCATTTATGTTATTGTTTGTGCTAAATCCTCAAGAACTATGTAAGATAAAGAGAGAGTAAATAGTTTTGTCTTGTTGCTGATTTTTTTAGTTTAATTGTTTGGAGATTCTCATTCAATTTGAGGTTGGCTAAAGACTTGATTAAATTACCTTTTGTAATGTTTAGGTATAAGTTTTGTATCCATAATCTCACCAGGACTTTTATTATAAAGGGGTGTTAGATTTTGTTAGTCATTTTCTGCATCTTAGGAGATGAATTTGTGTATTTTTCCTTTAGTTTGTTTATATTATACAATACATTGGCTGATTTTCAGGTATCAAAGAATTCCTGTATCTGTGAGATGAAGCCCACTTGATCATGGTGGATAACCTTTTTGATATGTTCTTCGATTTGATTTGCATTTTTGTTTTGTTTTGTAAAATATGTTTTATTGTTCTTTAAAGGAGTACTGAGATTGGTTTTAAATCAGGCTGCATACCTTTTAGCAGTCTGACTTCTCTCCACATGTCAAAATAACTTTAGCCAGCAATACTTCGTTGAATCTAAAAGAAAAAGAAGTTTTAATATTGAGGGAAAAATCCAGTTCTCTGAACAGTTATCATTCATCTTGTTTAAAACAAAATGAGGGCTGCACACAGAGAAACATGTATCCATTTTATCTCCTGCAGGCTCTGATACTGATACTGATGCAGACCTGCATACCCATACTTTCACAGGAGTACATGTACTCACACACAGGGAATTGGCTCAGAAATGTCAGTTCATGTACCAGAAACATGCTCTGATCTTACTTCAGGAGGCTCCCCATAATTAATTCAGTAGGCACAATGCTCGTACTATCAAGTCATCTATCTTTGGAGGGTATTTACTTTCCTTGAGGTTTCCTCAGTGATTATTTTAGAGTCAGTGTGCTCCCAATAGCTCAGGTCAGCCATCTCTGTGGGTCTCCTCCTCATGATCCTGATTTCTTTGGTTACATATTCTCTCCTGTCTTTCTTTAGCTAGACCTGGTGCTTAGCTAAGCTTCTCTGCTTCTGCCTCTATCAATTGCTGGATAAAGGTTCTATAATGACAATCATTGTGGTCATTCATTTGATTATAGGGGAAGTCCTGTTTAGGCACTATTGCTTGGAGTCCCAGCCAGGTTCATCTTGTGGGTTCTTGAAAATTTTCTTCTGTATTTTATTTATTTATTTATTTTCTAAGGATTAAACACAAATGGCAAATTATTAACCAAATTAAACAAAAAAGAGAAAAACCTACTTCAATAAAACTAGAAATTGAAACAAACATTATAACAGATATGAATGAAATTCCAGAAAATCATAAAGACATACATTATAAATTTGTTTTGATAAATTGAAGATTCTGAAAAAAACTAGTATTTAGATAGCAAGATTAAACCTAAATTCAATGAATGATTTAAATAAATGCATACTTTGTAACCTTGGAATACTTAAAATACTAATAAAATGCTCCATAATAAAAATGAAAAACAACAAAAAACAAAAACAAACACATGAAAATATGAACTTTTTACTGAATTCTACTATAACTTAAAGAACTATGACAAATACATATCATATTATTCCATAAAACTTAAAAAAATAAACCAAGCTTTTAAAAGTTCCAAAGCCAGTGAAACCCTGACTTTCACATATATATTTATTATTTGGTGTTTTTACATCATGTATCCTATCAAACTCAGATATCATCCCTCTCTGTATCATGCCCACTCTTATGATCTCCCCATTTACAAAACTGTCCATTCATACTGCTCATTTGCTTACTGGAGCATTATTAACTTCCCTTGGGGAGACCCTTAAAGAAAGCAAGTCTTTCCTTACCAACCCCTCTGCCAGAAGCCATCAATGCAGAAGTGAGGCATTGTGACACTTAGCTTTGTTGTAGCCTTGAGTTATTGTGTACAATGACATCTCTCTCTTTTTATTTTTTTTTAAAGTCAACTAATGAGTGAGTACATCCCCTGCTTCTCTTTCTGGGAGTGTGATACCTCGCTCAGGAGGATATTTTCCATATCAAACCATTTGCCTGAAATTTTAGGATATCATTTTTTCTTATTGCTGAGTGGTACTCCATTGTGTAGATGTACCACAGATTGTTAATCCACAATTCACATGATAGGCATCTAGGTTGTTTCCAGGTTCTTTCTATAACAAATAATGCAGCTATGAACATAGTTGAGCTAATATATTTGGAGTTCAACAGTGTGTCTTTAGGGTATATGCCCAGTAGTAGTATTGCTGGATCCTTAGGAAGATTGAATCCCAGTTTTCTAAGAAACTCTGATACTGCATTCCAGAGTGGCTGAACAAGCTTACATTCCCATCAACAATGGAGGAGTCTTCTGCTTGCTGAACAACCTCTCCAGCATAGGCTGTCATCTGTGTCTTTTATCTTAACCAAATTTAACAGGTGTCAGGTGGTATCTCAAAGTTCTTTTGATTTTCATTTCTCTTATGGTTAAAGAGGTTGAGCACTTTTTCAAGTGTCTTTCAGCCATTTGTAATTCTTCTGCTGATAATTCCCTTTTTAGGTCTGACCCGTAATTTTTAATAGATTTATTCAAGGTTTTGGGCTCTAGTTTCATGTGTTCTCTCTATATTTTACAGTTCAGTCCTCTGTCACTTGAGGGTTGGTGAAAATCTTTTCCCATTCTGTAGGCTGTCATTGTGTCTTTTTTTTCTCTTTTTATTATTATTATTATTATGAACAAAGAAGTCACACTTTCTAACTTTGTATATACTTATTCAAGGTCCCTACCCCCTCCTACCACATCAGGTCATTCTTTCTTCTCCACAAATCCCATTCCATCCCTGGGGAGGCTACAGGCAGTCCCATGGTCCCACTGCCCCAATATTGCTTAGATCAGTCTCCACTCCTGGCAGATCCAGTTTTCTCCCCCCTCCCTCAAGAGTGAGTCGGGTGTTCCTCTAGGGGGAGTGGGATCCAAGGTGTTTCTGATCCCAAGCTTTTCAGTGGTTGTGGTTTGCAGCTTGGGCATGATTTGCTTTTTTCTTGTTTGGTTGCTTGTTTAGAGTCCACTAATGAGTGAGTACATCCCCTGCTTATCTTTCTGAGTTTGTGATACCTCACTCAGTAGGGTATTCTCCAAATCCATCCATTTGCCTGCAAATTTTAGGATATCATTTTTTCTTACTGCTGAGTAGTACTCCATTGTGTAGATGTACCACAGTTTGTTAATCCATTTTTCAGTTGATGGACATCTAGGTTGTTTCCAGGTTCTTGCTATTACAAATAAATGCTGCTATGAACATAGTTGAGCTAATGCCTTTTGAGTGTGACTGTGTTTCTTTAGGGTATACACTCAGAAGTGGTATTGCTGGGTTCTTGGGGAGATTGATTCTCAGTTTTCTGAGAAACCGCGATATTGCCTTCCAAAGTGTCTGAACAAGCTTACACTCCCACCAACAATGGAGGAGTGTTCCCCTTGCTCCGCATCCTCTCCAGCATAGGCTGTCATCTCTGTCTTTTATCTTAGCCAATCTAACAGGTGTCAGATGGTATCTTAAAGTTGTTTTAATTTGCATTTCTCTGATGGCTAAAAATGATGAGCACTTTTTCAGGTGCCTTTCAGCCATTCATAATTCTTCTGCTGAGAATTCCCTTTTTAGACCTGAACCCCATTTTTTGATTGGGTTATTCAAAGCTTTGGGCTCTAGATTCTTGAGCTCTTTATATATCTTAGAGATCAGTCCTCTATCACTTGTAGAGTTGGTGAAAATCTTTTCCCATTCTGTAGACTGTCATTTTGTCATATTGACAGTGCCCCTGGCTTTACAGAAGCTTCTTAGCTTCAGGAGATCCCACTTATTGACTGTTGGTCTTAGTGTCTGTGCCACTGGTGTTATACTTAGGAAGTGGTCTCCTGTGCCAATTAGTAGAAGTGTATTTCCCACTTTCTTTTCTATCAAGTTCAAAGTGGCTGGGTTTCTGTTGAGGTCTTTGATCCACTTGGATTTGAGTTTTGTGCAGGGTGACAGGCTCGAATCTATTTGCATTTTTCTACACACTTCCATCCAGCTATGCCAACACCATTTGTTAAATCTTTTTTCCTTTGAATGTTTTGGGCTTCTTTGTCAAAGATCAGGTGTTCATAGGTTTTTGGGTTAATGTCTGAATCCTCAACTCTTTTCCATTGGTCCACAATTCTGTTTTTATGCCAGTACCAGGCTGTTTTTATTACTGTAGCTCTATAGTATAACTTGAAGTCAGGGATGGTGATACCTCCTGAGGTTCTTTTGTTGAGCAAAATTGTTTTGGCAATCCTGGCTTTCCTGTTATTCCAAATGAAATTGAGTATTGTTCTTTCAAGATCTAAAAAATATTGTGTTGGGATT
Organism: Sigmodon hispidus; assembly: GCA_004025045.1. Classification (NCBI taxonomy): domain Eukaryota; kingdom Metazoa; phylum Chordata; class Mammalia; order Rodentia; family Cricetidae; genus Sigmodon; species Sigmodon hispidus. Next base: position 40,275 of record PVIH01014825.1, read on the forward strand.
TGATGGGCAGTACATTGAATCTGTAGATTGCTTTTGGTAGAATTGCCATTTTTACTATGTTGCTCCTACCAATCCTGGATCATGGGAGAGCTTTCCATTTTCTGATATCTCTTCCATTTCTTTCTTCAGTGATTTAAAATTTTTGTCAAATATAACTGTTACTTCTTTGGTTATAGTTACTCCAAGATATTTAATACTATTTCCTGCTGTAGGCTGTCATTGTGTCTTATTGAGTGTTTCCTTGGGTTTACAGAAGCTTCCTAGTTTCAGGAGGTTCCACTTATTGATTGTTGTTTTTAGTGTCTGTGCTACTGGAGTTATATTTAGGAAGTGGTCACTTGTGCCAATGCATTGGAGGGCATTTCCCACTTTTTATAAAATTATGAATAAAGTTACATTTTCTATCCATGTATATCCTTGTTCAAGTTCCCTTCCCCCTCCCACACCATCCACTCACTCTATCTTCTCTACATCTCCCCATTTCCTCTCCAACAAGTGCAGGATGTCTAAAGACCCCAATATGGCTTAGTTCAGCACCCATTCCTTGCAGATCTGTTTTCTTCACTACAATATCAAGACTGAATCAGGTGTTCTTCTAGAGAGATTGGATTCTAAGGTGTTTCAGATCCCAAGCTGGTCATAAGTTGTGGTTTGCAGCTTGGACATGTTTTGCTTTTTGCTTTTTTGTTTAGAGTCCACCAATGGGTGAATACAGCCCCTGTGTATCTGTCTGGGTTTGTGACACCTTGCTCAGGAGGATATTCTCCAAATTCAATCTTTGCCTGAAAATTTTAGGACATCATTTCCTAACTGCTGAGTAGTACTCCATTGTGTAGATGTACCACAGTTTCTTAATCCATTTTTCAGTTGGGGGGAATCTAGGTGGCTTCCAGGTTCTTGCTATTATGAATAAAGCTGCTGTGAACATAGTTGAGCTAATGCCTTTGAAGTGGGAATGTGCATCTTTAGGGTATACACCTACAAATGGTGTTGCTGGATACTTGGGAAGATTGATTCCACGTTTTCTGAGAAATCACCATACTGCATTCCAGAATAAGCTGACACTCCCACCAACAATGGAAGAGTATTCCTTTTGCTCTACAACGTCTCTGTTTTTATTTTAGCCAATCTGACAGGTGTAAGGTGGTATTTCAAAATTATTTTGATTTGCATTTCTCTGATGGCTAAAGAAGTTGTGCACATTTTCAAGTGCCTTTGAGCCATTAGTAACTCTCCTGAGAATTCCCTTTTTAGAACTGAACCCCATTTTTTGATTGAGTTATTCAAGGCTTTGTGCTCTAGTTCTTTATATGTTATAGAAATCAGTACTCTACCACTTGTATGGTTGGTGAAGCTCTTTTCCCTTTCTGTAGGCTGTCATTTTGGTCTGTTGACAGTGTCCTTGGCTTTACAGAAGCTTCTCAGTTCCAGGAGGTCCCACTAGATTGTTGTTCTTGGTGTCTGTGCTATTGGTGTTATATTTAGGAAGTAATTACCAGTAGTTCGTTGGAGGGTATTTTCTATGTTCTTTTATCATGTACAGAGTGACTGGGTTTATGTTGAGGTATTTGATCCATCCACTTGGATTTGAGTTTTCTGCAGGGTGACAGACTTGGATCTATTTGCATTTTCTAAACGCTACCAACCAGCTATGCCAACACCATTTGTTAAAGATACTATCTTTTTTTCCACTGAGTATTATGGGTCTCTTTGTCAAAGATCATGTGTTCACAGGCTTTTTTAGTTATGTTCCCCATCCTCAATTCTATTCCATTGATCCAGAAGTCTGTTTTTATGCCATTACCAGGCTGTCTTTATTACTGTAGCTGTATAGTATAACTTGAAGTAAGGGACGATGATGCCTCCTAAGGTTCTCTTGTTAAGCATAATTGTTTTGGGAAATCCTGGCTTTCCTGTTAAGGGCTACTGATTTCTTTGAAAGAATGTTTTATCCTGCTACATTGCTGAAAGAGTTTATAAGATGTAGAAGTTCCCTGGTAGAATTCTGTGCATCACTTATGTATACAATCATATCATCTGCAAATAGAGATAGTTTCCCTTCTTCTTTTCTAATTTGTATCCCCTTAATCTCCTTTCATTCTCTTGTTGCTTTAGCTAAAACTTTGAGAATTATATTGAATAGAAAAGGAGCAAGAGGACATCTTAGTCTAGTTCCTGATTTTAGTGAGATTGCTTTGGGTTTTTCTCCATTAACTTTGATGTTGGCTGTTTGATTCTTGTAAATCCCCCTTATTACAGTATGTCCCTGCATATTAAAACAGCTCAAATAAGATGGCAGCGTGAATTATCCACATTTGGTGAGTAAAAGCTCATCAAAATTTTTATTCAGTTTTATTAATTTGGATATCTGACTATTTGCTCATTTTTATAGATTTCTGGTGCCTCCAGATTTCAGATAAGGTGCCACAGCCCCTGTCTTTATACTTATGGGTGTTGAGAACCAAATCTAGATTCTCTGCAAGAGTTAAAAGTGCTGTATTGCTGAGCTCACTTTCCAGAACGAGCTAGTTATCCTATATTTATCTATTTGCTTGTTTATTTTTGAGAGATCTCAGTGTATATAATATTTGCAGTCTTGGGACTCATTATTTTTAGACCAGACTGGCTTTAAACTTACTGAGACCCATTTGCCTCCACCTCCCAAGTGCTGTGCTGCTTGGATTAAATGTGTGCATCACTAAAATCAACAAAGTTCCTTTCAGAAGTTGTCTTTATATCCTGAAACCCTGGAAATAAATGCTTTTGTCATCATATTGTTTTAAATGAGAGGAATACTTACTTATTTTCAGCCTTTGCTTCACTTTTTGAGCAGTAAATTTAAACATAAATGTTGAGATAAGACATCATTTGATTCTCCTCCTTGAAGAAAAATACTGTCATGATTTCTTTTCATGTGCTAGGGTAGTTCTATATTCTATAGCTCATCAAGCTTAGAGAATGTTAGTTCAGTTTGTTGATACATTCTTAGTGGTTGATAATTTATTATATATTCATTTGTTTTGTTGTTTAGAGGTCAACATAAGTATTCAGACTCTTTTTTAGCATTTATTTTTTATTATTATGAATAAAGTCATATTTTCTATTCATGTATACCCTTGTTCAAACTCCCTTCCCCCTCCAACCCCTTCTTCTAAAATGAATCAATTTTGCATGAAAAAATAATAAAAAGACAAAATTATAATTACTTAAGAGAAAGAAACAAGTATCTTCCCATACAGTGTCTTTTCTCAGGTCTTCCTCACAAGACCACTGCTGTAAAACATACTTCAGTGTTCAAGAGTTACCATTTTGCAGGGGCTTATTTCTCCCTCTTTCTGTTGGCTCTTTTATTTCATGACTATGGTCTACTTTTGTCATTTATCACTCTGTGGACCTACAATTATTATAAGTAGGGGTAAACAGTGATTATGCTCAGAAATGACAGTTTGTCAGGTTATTGAATGTGTGGTAGAATTCATTTAGTCTGTAGTGGAACTGGTTTTAAGCTCTGCTGTGGCTATAATGACCAATCATTTATTATAGTGGTAAACATGGACTCCTTTTTGTATTGTGTGAGTCTTGGAATTGGGGGAAGATTTCCTTGTGTCCTTGCTCCTTGTTGTACCCTAAGCTTTTCTGGCAAGACTAGCACACATGATGGATTATTTTCATTTTGCATATATTCAGAAATCTAAAAGCTTTCTTTTATTACTCAGCAGAGCCATGTGGGGTAGGGAAGTAATTCTCTTACTCTAACTTTTTTTTCTAAAATGTGGGGTACTCATGATATATCTTTGACCTAGGATACTTTCCATATTTCGATATGACTCCCTTTTTCACCTCAAATTCCTGACATTCATTTGGTGTGGTGCAAGATCCTCAAATGATGGGCTTACCATCTGTCCTGCAGATGTAGTTAATTTATTTTCTCCCACTTTCTCTGAAGCTGCCAGTTTTTGTAGCAGATAATTTTTACTTTGATTTCTTTAGTCACAAAAGTGACTGATGGCTTGAGTCAAGCTGAAAGGACTTCTTTTAATTTTCCTAATGCTAAATGGATATTGCTTTCTAATAATACCAGAGGAAATATCATGTATTTTTTCTAGTCTTTATTGAGTCCACCAATAAAGAGCAAAAAGATAGAATTGACAATTGCCTATTGATCTCTTTTTATATAGAACTTGCAAGATTTTAGAGTTCAAATATCAGTAGCTAAGGTGCTAATATTTTGGCCTGCTGTGGCTTTTAAAAAGCCTCTAACATTTCAGCTATTTTGTTCTTAACAATTTTATGGCTACTCTTTGTAAAGAGTACAACAATTTATATTTTCTGTCCCTATTCAGGTATTTTTATTTCTTTTACACTGTATCTACACATGTTAACTAGAGATTTCAATGCACTATTAACACAAAGTTAAGGGTTTTGTAGATTATTTGAGACCTTAAAGTGCAAATAGAATTTGCTTATGATATCATATTTTATACTTATTATAACTAGAATAAACTTCAAAATATAGCAAATATTTAACTTAATACAAACGGAGAATAACTAATTTTCCAAAATGTTATTAAAGGTTATTTTTTTATTAGCCCATAATTGTTAAATATTAATTGGACTTAGCTCTAAAGTAATGTTTGAAATTTATGTTTAATAAACAATATTATTAAGAATGAGAAAAAATTTAATAAAGTTAAAAAACTTTTCAAAAATTATAGTGATAATTGATGATTTCATCACTAGAATTAATTTGGCAAAATTAAAAACCCCTTTCTGTGTATTTACCTGAGCTTAAAATAAAGGTTTATGATGTGAAAGAATTCTTCCACAATAACTTGTTTTTCTTAGTGAGACATTGTTATTTGTGATGCTCATGTAATTATATGCCACTGTAACTGAAGGGTGTAATGACATTTCTTTTTGAAAGCATTTAAATAACTCAGGAAATTGCTTCACTGTTCTGTTTCCTGACTTAAAACCCACTTTTGCCATGTTCATTTTATTATACAATCTGTCTCAACTCATCCAGGCAAAATATATTCCACAAAGTATAATGTGCACTGAGTGTTTTATGCGTTAGTAGCCATATAATTGTATCCACTCTTGCATTTACATTTTACATAGACATTTAGCATATTATACGTAAACAGTTGTGTTGATAAAGTGCATGCTAATAATTTCTGGTTGAGGTTTTGCACACATTTATTTTCTTTACTTTTAGTTATTTCAATTGATTTTAAAATCTGTTTTTCAACAATTACTATTTAATTTCTTGATTACAAAATATTCATGAATTAAGGAAGAATGGAAATTAACAACTCAATTGAAATATGATGTATAATTAGTTTGATTCAAATATGAAAGAATAAAATAAAAATTAGATATTTTGCCTCCATGAATTTAAAGGGTATGCTTAGTCCTTAGCATGAGGGTTTTGTCCACCAAATTAGTGTTATTCCACAGGCCAAGTTAAGTTCCTGTGCTGTAGTGTTGGAGAAGTTCTGTTCACACAAGAATTACAGTAGCCACTGACATTATCTCTATCCATAAACAGTCCTTTCATACTGAACTCAAAACTTTTCTTTTCACTGACAGGAAATTTGGTTCCATTCCATGAGAATGGCCTATCTCCTCAGCTTTATTATAATATCAATTTTGATTACTAATTGTTAGTCTTCCAGAAAATTTATCACAGATACCACTATTTGATTTCATTTATTTTTCTTTTTTATGAGTTTTGGAAACAGTCTAAGGGATCTATAGAAGATTGTGGACACATATTGTACACAGAGTAGAGGCTCTGAACCAAGATTGAATCTGAGACACCAGACTTATACAAAATAGTAATGTTCAAATAGAAACATTGCTGGAATGACATGGTTTTACCTCTCCTTTAGAAAATAAGTTTTGGCATATATTCTAATTATGCTTAATTCTGATCACAATAATATCTTTATTACATTATATTCTAAATTAAAAATCATGTTTGGAGTAGTTATAATATTTTTCAGAATTATACTTATATAAATTTACTGAAAATATTTTAATGGAAATGAAATCTAATTATTTACTAAAGGACCAATTTATAGTTTTCTAAAGTAAAATTATTTTTCACCACATTTTTATTTGTTCCTATTTTTGAGATGATCTCCTCATGGCCAACTGATGGCCTACTGTTGAAAGCTCATGTACATATACCTAACATTCTCGGTTACATCTTGCTTCTGTTTTACTCCATAGCATTCTCAGTGAATTCAAGATGTCGTTGAACTCTGTAGTCAGCTGAGTTGCATGTCACTGAAATGCTATGTGGTCTTTCTGGGTTCTACTTTGAAGACTGCTGTTCACTGATAATGGAATTTTGGCTATGGAAATGGGTGTCAGCTGGAAATTAAATAATAAGTATTATTATGATTCTAGATAATATTTCTTCTTTTACAAATTAGTGTCTGTCATATCCCCTCCTTTATATAGTACCCATAGAGACTACTAAAATAGGAAAGTGATTTGTGGAGACATGCCTTCTTATGAACACAAGATTAAGAGACATAGTAAAAGTCACTGGGGTGTTCCTAAAAGAATACCCTGGTGGGTACAAAACAGCAGAATCCAGTGAGTAATACCTTCAACTCAAGAATGAATGACTAGAGCTCTCCCCCTTGTGGTCAGTTGAGAAACCATAGAAAACTGTAGCCATGAGGCTTAGAACTTGGCAACATTATAATTTGGACTTCAGCACTATTGGGACCTCTTTAATACTTGTAAGATGAAGGACATCCTGATGCATTTTATTTCATGTATTTCACCCTCATTATTCCCAAGGCAAAATCTCCCATGTTGTTCCTTTTTATTAATTTTTAAAATAATAAATTTCCTTGCTAATTTATTAAAAAACAGACTCCTAAAATTTCCATATTACTTTCAACTAAGAGTTGGTTCCATACTAGGAAATTTCTAGTGAAGTTGTTCAAATTCATTTAGATTAATAGATAAGGTAGGAGACAAGGATATGAACATTGAAGAATAAATATAGGTAGAATTACTTATGAATATTTATTATCTATAAGAAAATTCTGCAAAATTTCAATGAGAAGGTTGATTTTGAGAATTTAGGTAAAAGAAGCAATGAATTAATATAATTCATATTTGATCAAAAGAAAAGAGAAGTTCATCTTTTATTGTACTCTTTTAAGTATAGGATTAAAGACAGGTGACTTACAGTTAGGAGAGTGCTGACAGCTTTAGAACCAAATCAAAGTTATCTGACCAGAGTGGCACTCTAATAACCATTAACTACAGGTGGAGAACTTGACATATTGTGAGCACTTTGTTTAAGCTCACTCAGCCATGTAGTGTTAGAGAGACTATGGAATGAGGCAAAGCCCAGCAAGGTAGCTCATTTAGTGTAGGTGATTACTGCCAAGGCTGAGTATGTGAACCTGATGTTGAAATGCATGTAGTAGAAAGAGAGAAACAATCCTGCAAGATCTTCTGCAAACATTCTACATACTTTCTTGCACATATGTGCAAACAAATATACAATCATTTGAACACATAGACCACTAAATAAATGTAATAAAAGAGAATTCAAATAAAGATGGAAGAGGAGTTATATACATGATTATGTCCTCTCACAACATAAAAATATAATTGAAAAGGGGAAAGTTGTTTCTTAGCAGCTTCTTAGTAGAGCCATATGCAGAACCTGAGGGTACTCATATACTATATAAAGTTGTCAAGAATGTGGTTGGCACTCATGCCACAGTGAGGACCTAGACTGCAAATAAGAAGCAAAATTATTTAAAAATTAAGAAACAACATAAGTTGATTTGGACTTCTTACGTTGAATAACAAAGTCTTTCCTGTAACAGCGCTGTGTGCTACTAGTGACCAGTGATGTAACAGAACAGGACATTCAATTCCTTTTCCCTCTTTTAACCCTGTTGTCTTATTTGTAACTATTTGTTTTTCACTTTATGATTTTTACTCTTCCTTGAATATTCAGAAACTGACAATGTCTGGAAGAGTGAACTGTACTACCCTTGAATTGATTGTATTTTGTCTTCTTGATACTTTTCTTCTTTATCTTTCACTTCCTTCTGATTCACCTTCTCTTTCTCTTTTTAGCCCCTTTGTCCTCAGAAGATTCTGGCCAGGTCTAGCCCTAGGTCCAGACTCACACTCCCACAGCTACTTAGTCCCAAATAAACATACAGAGGCTTATATTAACTACAACCTGTTTGGATTATGGTTCAGACGTATTAGCTAGTAACTCTTACAATGTAACTCAGCCCATTTTTGTTCATCTGCATATTCCCACATGGCTCTGTGGCATTTACCTGCATTCAGACTTTGCAGCAAAATGGGAAACTCTACATGGAGTTTTTTGATGACCATCATACTCTTGAAGTAAATTGATGTTGCCAGGAACAGACATGTCTCAAAATCCAGGAAAGTCTAAGTTCTTAAACTATTTTAAATGTCATAATCTATAAGTCTTTGAAGTCTTTTATGATTGCCTATCTAATTAAATATATATATTTGTATATATACAAACGCAACTAACATGAATGTAAGTTTGATTATCATAGATAATTAACTATTAATTTTCATTTTTAATTATACATTACAATTTTAAATGAATTTCATAATTATGATACCTTAAAAAAGAATAGAAATGTACATACATTGCCATACAGTGTAAAAAATTAACCTTAAATATTTATCAATAAACAAAAATTTATATGAAAGTAAAGTATTTAAAACAAGTAGTTGCCTTTTTTATTATTATTATGAACAAAGAAGTCACACTTTCTATCCTTGTATATCCTTATTCAAGGTCCCTTCCCCCTCCCCCCACTTCAGGTTATTCTCTCTTCTGCACAACTCCCCATTCTCTCCCTAGGCAGGCAGCAGGTGGTCCCAAGGTCCCACTGTCCCAATAATGCTTAGTTCAGCCTCTACTCCTGGCAGATCCAAAGTAGATTCAATCTATCCTTTAATTCTGTCATATCTACACCTCCTTTACCTTTTTTATAAAATAGATTGACTATGACTAATAATCACACCTTTTAAACAAAGACAAACATCATAATCTAGTTTTAGAGAACGTGGGCATAGTTTTCTAGGCTATTTCCTGCTGCTTGTGGGCACTGGTAACCTTTGAGGGAGCTTGGCGCTGGATCATTTTAGTCAGCATCCTTGAAGCTGATGTGGATGTTGGATCATGTGAGCCATCTCTTTCCATAAGAGATTTTTTTTTCAAGAGTACTTCATTGATTAAAGCATTTTAGCCTGGAAGTAATTCATAGGTTCTCATCTTCTGTGGAAACAAGACTTAATTTTCTAAAGCAACAAATCCTTAGACCCAAATTTTAAAATCAATATACATTTAAAATATTCATGTTGGTTTAACTTATCAGCTTTACAAATAAATGTCTTTCTGCATTTAGGTCATTAACAGTTAAAAATTTAAAGAAAACACAATAACATCCGTAATCTAGACTCTGTGTGTTTTCCATGTTTATGTGGTATATTATGTTTTTATTCCTTTATTTCTTCTTTTAAAGACTTTCTCTATGCTTTATCTTTTCTCTCTCAAGCATAGGTATGTTTTTACACACATTCTAACCTATTGAGTGGTTATATCCATATGAATCTGTTTTATTGCTTATCTTTAATCATATTTTTTTAACCAGGAGAGTTTTTAAATTGCTAAAATGTGTAGATAGAATCCTTTGCTGCTGGCTCTGCTCTGAATGGCTTTTTAACATGGTGAGTCATGCTTACCTCCCCAATTCTGGGAATCAGTATTACATAGCATGGAACTATGTTTTTAAGCACAAGGATGTGCTCTCAAATCTGAAAGCAATGACTGGGAGAAGCCATGAGAGAGACTGCTGAAATTGGCCCACTGAGTAGCTCATGGCAGCTAGTGGCCTGATTCATTTTGCAGGCAGCTGCTGAGAGTCTGCACTCTATGAAACTCTGACACTAGGAAAACCAGTGTGACTCTATTTCTGTGTGGTCACAATTATTAAAAGTTTTCATTGCCTCATGGCACCATTTGTAGCCAGAAGTTTCTGGCCCCACCTAACACTGAGGTCCAGACCCACAGTCTCACAACAACTTAGTTCCAAGTAAACATACAGAGGCTTATATTAATTACAAATTGTTTGGCCTATGGCTCTGGCTCATTAACAAACAACTCTTAAAACAACCTATTTTTGTTAATCTATCTATTGCCGCATGGCTCTGTGGTTTTACATGTGTTCCATTAAATCTTGCTCTCTGGATGGCCTCCTACAGCATCTCTTTGACTTGGCCTTTCTTTGTCTTTTATCTGTGCTTGAATTTTCTGCCTGCTCCTAAGATGCCTTGCCATAGGCCAAAACAGACTCTTTACTAACAAATGGTAATAACGTATATTCACAGCATAAGAAAGACAACTCATATCATGCCTTTTGTTTCTCTCTTTTTGTGTAATATTAAAGAATGTGGTTACTTGTAAATTATATTTCCTATATATACAATGAATAACTAATTATGTTAGAAACAAAAAATCTTATTATGTTAATATAGTTTATTTTAACTTGTTTATTTTAACTTGTTTATTTTATCTTTGCTATTATGTTTTCAGTGACCTAGATATAGGGTTATTTAGCTAATCTTAAATGTATTTCCATAGTATGTTACTGATATTATCCTGTACTAATGTGCTCATCAATGAAAGTATAATATATAGATATATGCATACATACATATCTATATGCATAAAATGTCTAACTGGGCATTAAATTATTTGCTATTTTCTTCTTTTAATAGCAAATTGGAAGATTATTTTAAGAGAAAGGAATTCCTTAAAATAGTAGATTAAAAAAAACTAATCAAAACTGAGGAGTTTGAACACTGTTAGACACATATCAATGATGCCAAACACTGTGGCCAAAGATAAATAGTCTTTTAAGGTTTTTCTATGATTACATCACAATGCATAAAAGTTTTGATTGTCTATTCTTTATGAATTATAATCTACATATTCAGACTATGGAGAAAAAATAGCCATATAGAGAAAGAAAAATATACAAATCAAGAGTAAGAAGAGAGTTGATGTGACTTATTTAGTTTTGACAGTTATATAGAAATAAGCAATAAAAGCTCTAGAAATATTATTAGGTAGATAGATGTTGGTGCTGAAGTTCAACCATAGTTATCAGATTACAGACACAGAGTGCTTAACCTCCAACCTGCCAGGAAAGGAAAGGTTGTTGGCTATAAAATGGAGATAAATGTTCATAGTTTACTGGGAAGTTATGAGTATTTAAAAGACAATTAGAATACAATGCTGTAATTGCAATAATTACTTATGTAACTATTTTTGGTGTTATTAATGTTAACAAATAAAAGTATATATTATATGGACCCATATAACATAGTAAGAATATCCTCCTGAGCGAAGTCTCACAAACTCAGAGAGATAAGCAGGGGATATACTCACTCACTAGTGGTCTCTAAACAAACAAACAAGAAAAAAAAGCCAAACATGCCCAAGCGGCAAACCACAACCACGGAACAGCTTGGGATCAGAAACACCCTGGACTGACCCTTCAAATCCCAGTCCAACTATAGGAACACCTGACTCACTCTTGAGGGGGGGGGGGAAAGAACTGGATTTGGCCAGAAGTGGAGACTGATCTAAGCATTATTGGGTCAGTGGGACCATAGGACTGTCTGCTCCCTGCCCAGGGAGGGGATGGGGAGTCGCAGAGAAGAAAAATGACCAGATGTGTTAGGAGGGGGAAGAGACCTTGAATAAGGATATACAGGGAAAAAAAAATTCAGAGGGAAA